>CABHPP010135849.1:0-43189 GCA_902168425.1 Peromyscus attwateri | reverse complement strand
GGCAGGGGACCGCAAAGCTAATGCCGCAGCCCATGCTAGGTGTCTGCAGTTAAACCTGAGTTCACCCAGCTCCAGGAGACAGCACCCAACATGATGGAGCTACCCCTGCACCTGCTGGGGGCTGAGCAAAACAAGGGTCATTTTCATCCCCCCTCCCCCTCTCTCTCCCTCTCTCATTCCAGCTCCATGCAGGCGGCAAGAGAGACATTGATTTTTTTTTTCTTTTCATTTTTCTCTTGGCTGCAGCCAAATGAGGTCAGAAGTTAAATTAGTCCTGGGAGGTAAAAAAAAAAAAAAAAAAGGAGCTGCATTCATACTTCAGCTCTCTGCTGACTTTTGCCAGAGAGCCCTGATGGTTGCTTTTTCTGTTCCTCCTTACAGATTCAGTACCAGAGGGGCTGGGAAGAAATCATCCGCCTTTGGAACCCCTGGGGCAACACAGAATGGAAAGGGCGCTGGAGAGATGGGTATGAGTACTGGAAACATGGGTAGATGTCGATTCTTCACTGAGCACCTGGGCAGGGTCTGGCCAGCCCACTGCAGTCTTTGTTATGGGCCTGGCCAGTACATCACTGGTTATGGTTGTGGGTGTACTACCACTCCCAGGAATCGTTTTCCAGGCACTTATTAGACACCTATTATGTGCATATGATAAAGTTAGGTAGGTGCTGTGATACACACACACACACACACACACACACACACACACACACACACACATACACACACACAGAGGAATCCCCAGTGTCTGTTTCCCAAAAGTCTCTGAGATCTCACATACCCAAGATTAGCTAAGAGGGTAGAGGCAGGATGGGAGCCATGCTTACCCCTTGGGAAAAGACAAGTAGAGAATAAAAGCATCCTTCCTGGAAGGGATTCTTTGGATTCAGATGCTGATGATGCCCACAGGATCAGAGTGGAGCAGGCTTCATGCCAGGTAGAGCTGAGGACCTGAGACCATGATCTGGGTGGTCTCTTTACCGAGCAGACTCAGATGCTCGACTGGCCCTTGACCTGGACTCCGTGGACCCACGTGCCTGTAGTACACCTTGCTCATGATGGCGGTTGCTGAGTAGCTAGGTCTCCAACACCCTGATGAGCATCTGGGTACTCAGCAACTTCGTCCAGGTGCTGGAATGGTCATTCTCAGCTGCCGTAGCCTGACCTCTGGTACCCGACTGCCTGCCATGAACAATTAAATATCTTGTTTCCACATGTGAGAGAGAAGATTTAGTATTTGTCTGTCTTTTGTCCCTCCCATTGGATTTTCTTCCTCCCACCTCAGTCCCCAGTGCCTTGGTGACTGAAAGGGAGAAGGACAGAGGAGCAGCAATACTTTATTTGCCTCTCTTGGTGGCCAATGGGGCTGGGTCTGTCCCATTCCACTCAGGATCTGTGCAGACCTGTTAAAAGGCATCAGAGTACAGCAGCTGCAGCTTCATTGCCAGTTGGGGATGGGAGCATGATCAGAAAGGAAATGCAACGTGTCAGACAAACAGAACAAGACCCAACAAGTAGTGAAAATCAATAGGGTTGATTTTCACAACAGCCCTGGAAGTCGCATGCAGACAGCCAGTGTGACTGGACAAGCCGCCAGCACCCCAGTGGGACTCCCTGGCCTAAGCTGAGGCAAGCTCCCTTGATTCCTTGTGGACCCTGGAGCTGGTGTGTCCCTGGCCTCGTGGATGGGCACTTAGCAAATAGTGTGAATGTATGATGGAGCAGGGAAGAGAAGGAGGAGGGAGGGAGGGAGGGAGGGAAGAAGGAAGGGAGGAAGGAAGGATGGAAGGATGGATAAAGGAAAGGAGAGAAACATCAGGACAGGTCTGTAGAGTAAGCGTGGCTGGAACCTCTGATGCTCCCTGGAGATAGGAGAAGGGAAATGACCTTGGGAAAGCATGCACCCATGCGCTAAACCAGCCTTCACAATGCCTTCCTTGTGTCCTCTTTCTTCTCTGCTCTTGCCTCTATTCTTAAAATCATATTTTTCTCCTTTCTTCCCTCCTGGGGATTAAACATAGGGCTCATGCATGCCAGGCAAGCTCTTCACCACTTCACTACACTCTCAGCCTTCTTGGTTATCTGTTTGAGGCAAGATCCTTCTTTACTGCATGGTCTAGGCTTGATCCACTGTCATCCAAGCTGGCCTTGAACTTGCCACCCTTTCATCTCAACCTCTGGAGGGGCTGAGATGACACACCTGTGCCAGCCACCCGACCTGGATTACCCTTTACTTTTTCCAAAGTAAATCTGAGTAACCTCTGGCTGTCCCCAGTTCTCCATATCCAGCACTCCAAACTGCTGAATGTGGCCCAGAGGATATTTTGATTGGCAGGTAGAAATAGAACACGTCAGACCATTGACAACAGGTGCCCTAAGGAGAGGGCAGACGATAAACTCAAAATGGTTAATATTTCCCTTGTGTCTTCCGAGACCAGCGAAGGCCACAAGGGAAGTCGGCGCTCAGAGAAGAAAAAGGTCCTGTGGGTGGATATATTAGGGAAAGTGTGACAGATGGCAATGAACAGGAGGTGTCCTTGTGACAAGGGTATAGGGTGTGCTTCAGAAGAGAAGCGAGACAGGGCCCCTCTCCCTAGCCAGGGAACTGCTGGGCTATGGCAGAGGAAGAAGGATGGGGAGATGGGGCCTGAATCTTGGATTCAGACCCTACCGGAATGAGCATGGATGGGGCCCCTAAACAGGAGTGTGTGTACAGAGCAGTTTCCACCCTGTAGGATCAAGTCCCCTGGCTGAGTGTCAGCCCCCTCTCCCGCCAGAACCGGGCTGGAAGGAAGTGGTGGGGACCGCATAATCACTGTCTCTGTGCAGGTGGTCGATTTCTTCCCTACTCCTTAGGAATGGAGACGGATGGCGAGAGCCGGATGGTTTAATCTCAGCCATAATTGAAATTTCAGTCGCACACACTTAAAGGCAAACTTGCATGAATCAATAGCGTATTGATTTACACTACATTTATTTTCCCTTACACACTGCAGAAAATGTAATTATCGCTTAATTATAAAATTGCCATTTTACAATAACACATTTGACTGCTCCAGCCAGCCGCCGGAAGCCTGGGTGGTGGTCTCTGCCTTCCTGTCCTGACACAAAGGTGACCCGGGCTCTCAATACAGGCTCCTCTATAGGAAAGATCTCATTAAACTGTTAGGCCTCTGGGGCCTGGAACCTGGAGCTTGCCTCTCCTCTAAAGCACACGCTGAATGAGGAACAGCTGTTGCCTTTTGCCTAGAAGGGTCTCTTTCCCATCACACCCCAAAACTTGCCTCTAGAATGCATCAGCTCTGTAGTGTAGCTAACTAAGCAAAAAAGACAAAAGTCATTGCATAGAGTAGGTGTCATGGTGTGTGAGGTGCCTGTGATAATATCTCGAAAAGCAAGGCCACTGCTCTCAGGGCATCTGGAGTGTAAACAGAGAAAGAAAGACTAAGCAATGGAGGAATAGCTACACAGCCGACTAGGTGTTCGGGAGTCCAAAGGAAGGACCAGGTCTCAGCATGAGCATGTGAGCATTAGCCAGACTTCTCACGCAGAGTCCCCACTAGGTGAAAAGATGCGTGAGAGGTAGCAGGTTAGCAGGGATAGGAGTGTTCCTGATGCAGGAGCATCATTGTGATGAAAGCCAAGAGGTGCGTGGGGGGGGGGAGGGGGAGGGGGGAGGAGTCACCCTCTTTAAGGAAATGAACGGATTGCTGGAAGAGGACCTTCAAAGGTGGGGGTGGGGCAGGAGCAGCCCAGCTAAACCTGGAGAGGTTGGCAGAGGCCACGGTTTTCTTAAGGAATCTGAACTTTGCCCTGGCGGTAACTGGCTGCCACCAGCACGTTTTAAGCAGGGAAGTGACGTGATCAAGCCCCTGCTTTGGAGGGCTTGTTTCGGTGGCGGTGTGGAGAAGGGGTAGGAAAGTGGGCAGGACTATGTGCAGGGAGATCAACGGCATGTCCATGCGGGACAGAGAGGTAGGCTGAACTAGGGTAACAAACGGAGGAGTGGGGCCAGGGCGTCTGTGAGATGGGCCAAGGAGGTAGAGTCAATCAATGAGTAATATTTGGTGACTGTCAGGAAGTAGAGACAGCAAAAGGCTCTTGTGTTCCAGCTTGGTAATAGGAAGTAGAAGAAGAAGTTGGTTGAAGATAGGAGGTAGTCTTTATTAGTGTACGTTAATTGTACAAATCGTGGCGTCTTGATACATGTGTAAGATGTGTTTTGGTCATTCCCCCACTTTATTACCCTCTCGTGTCCTCCCTCCCCTTTCCCATTGTTAATTTATGGAATCGGCCCAGGCAGCCCCCAACAGGTAAGGTGGTAAACGAAATGTGGTCTGTGTACACAATGGAGCTTAATTCGGCTGGAAAGAAGACTAAAAACACGCTTTTAGCATGAAAAAAAAAATGGACAGAACTAGAGACTGGCATATTGAGTGGGAAAAGCCAGATCCTAAAGGACAGATGTCGGGTATTCTAGAGTTTCACAAAAGTGGGCAGGTGACTTGAGGTCACCCTGGACCTCTTGCAGTGATGTGGGAGAGGTCTCACTCTGTGGTCTTGCTCTCCATCCTCAGGTCCCAGGAGTGGGAGGAAACCCATGACCCTCGGAAAAGCCAGCTGTACGAGAACAAGGATGATGGCGAGTTTTGGTACTTACCCTTCCTTCTTTAAGGATGTTTGAAGTCTTCATCTCCCAAGTCTTCCATCCCAACAGCTTCCCTTAAACTTTTATGAGGTTGGAAATCAGTAGTGCAAAGACCTGCTTAGAGGGAGCCTATTTTCTGTCCCAAGGCACAACAGCTTTGAACGGCAGGTGGTTATGCCCTTTCTCCTTGGTGGGAAGGTTGTCTTGGAGACGAGACACTAGGATCTTCTCCTGGATATCTTGATAGTAAAAAGGTAGTTTCTCAGAGGTTTGGATTTGGAGGCCTAATTGTCACCTCTGATTTCTATCAAGTAGGGACTCAGCATCTCCAGTTTGCTTTGGAAAGACTCCCAAAAGAGTAACTGGAAGTGAATTTTCCAGCCTGGCCCTGGATGGGATATTACTGTCCTTAGCTAGAAGCTATTCAAGACTCAGTATCTTGAAAACACTTGCCATGCCTTATGTGCACATCTTAGAGAAGATGACCATTTCTTGGAGAGTTCTCTGGTTTACTTGGTGACATATTTTGGTGACATATAGCACGTATATATGAAAACAAAGAGAAACAGCAGGACAGGTCTATAGAATAAGCCTGGCTGGGACCTCAGCTGCTCCCTGGAGAGCAGGAGAAAGGAAATGAACTTGAGAAAGCTATGACAGCATAAACAAGCCCAGTACAGGTTCAAACCAGACGAAATCCCAACCCTGAGAAGAGGAAGTGGACACAAAGTCCCACCCTTAACCAAGAAACCTTTTCAATTAATACCTGCCAGGAAAGGGAATATTTGTGTTTTGCAGTGGAGTGTCACTGGGCATACCAACCATGCTCCAGGGCAGTCACTTGACAAGAAATAGTAGACCAACAGACTCTAGTTTTTAGCGTGCTTGGTTTGGGTTTTGTTTGTTTTTTTTAGTTTGTCTTTTTTGATTTTCATGTTTTGTTTTGTTCTTTTCTTGAGAAAGAGAAAGGACATGATGTTGGGTGGGTAGGGCAGTAGGGAGGAGTTGGAGGAGAGGTAAGAACATGGTCAAAATACACTGTATGAAAACAAATTTAAATAATTAAAAGAGAAGGAATTTACAATGTGTGAAATAATGAAAGAAAGCCTAGGTCTGTGGTTCCTAAGAATCAGAGAGACAAGTGTCAACTAGAAAGGCAAATCTCCCCCAATATCTCTATTTTAATCCTGGCACAAGAGTGGGATTTTGCTATGGCATCCATGGGTTTTCTTAAAGACATTGGCAATGGATTTGCAATTAGGAAAGGCAAGATTGCTTATAGAGTGACAGACCAAGTATGGAGAGAGCCTGGCCTCTGTTCCACTGATCCTCAAAGGACTCAGTTGGATTGTTGGGTTGGGTAAGTAGTTTTTCCAGGTGACACAATACCCAGACTTGTCTCTACCACTGCCCTGCCAAGCATGGGAGGGGATTCTCAGGGCAGAAGCACATGACACCAAATGTGCCAGAGACAGACTTTGGTCTTTGGGTAGGCCTATGGTAAGTCAACACCTAGGCATTTCTGCCCTCTGGAGAGGCACAGTGAAGGGGTAGGAAGCCAAACCCGGGGACAAAGCCATCGGTGACTTGGGCCGTGTGTCTGTTTTCCACAGGATGTCTTGTCAAGATTTCCAAGAGAACTTCTCATGCCTGTTCATCTGTAACCAGATCCCCATCACTCCGGATCATGGAGTCACACCCAATGAAAGATGGCGCCAAATGATGTTTAAGAACCAAGTGATCTCGGGAAACATGGCAGGTGGTCATTCTGCTAGACCAGCAGCTGTCCGCCATAGCTCTGCCCTGACCTGTCTCTGACTCTTCCCTCTGGTTAGACCACTAGCCTGCTGAAGAAAGCAAAGGAGTTAGCCTCAAGGGCCAACTAGAGCTTCCCCAAGCACAGTGGCTACTAGTACGGGTGGGCAGGCAGGGTAATGACCTCTCCTGGCTTCCACACCCTGCAGGTCCTGCTACTCAGCTCCACCCACATCTAGGGTAGAGAGCTGGCTCTCTGCTCTCCAGTAAACACCCAAGACAGGAGGGAAGGCTGCACAAAGGGCATGGGAAAGGAATTCAGAGCCTGGTTAAACCATCATCATGTCCACACACTAGCTTTGTGCCCGGGAATATCACTGTTTTCTCTGTCCTCAGCCTCCACAGTGGTAAAGAGAATCAATAGTAATCCCTGCTTGCCCCCTTGAACCCACAGAAGCATCAGCCAGACACAAGGTGAATAGTCCTGTCCGGCTCATGAGTTAGCGGTGGCAGGCACCTGTCTCATGACCCTTCACTGTCCATCATGTTCCCTTTGTGACGCCGATGACTGGAACTGCTTCCTGTGGCGTAGGGTCTGAGATAGTGCATCCTCCATAAAAGAGGCTATAAGCATAGCTGTGTGAGAGAATGTATGCTTACGCTTACCTGTCCAGAAAGGTCTTCTTGAAGGACCCCAGCCAGACCTTAAAGTAGGTTTCACTCTTTATCTCCAGGCTCTTTTGATCGCTTTGCTCCAAAAGCCTTATCACCAAGGAGGCCGCGCAGACTAAATGGAACTGCTGAGTCATTCTTACTTACTCATCTCCCTAAGCGGTGCTTGCCTGACCACACCACAAAAGCCCTTTTCCTTGGCTATAACGTGCATTAGTGAACTAACCAGATTTACACAGCAAGACCATTTACAGCAATACCTTACAAGGAAGAGAAGGAAGGAAGGCAGCAGTTGAATGCCTGCTCTGTGCTGCTGCTGAGTGCATTTTAATCATCATCATAGCAAGGCCATGACCATGATCATCATCTGTGCCCCTACTCATCCTCCAGAGCTCTCTAGTTGTGACCCATGCCTCCTGAAGAATGTCCGCTCATCTAGATCCTGACTGCCCTGCTGCATTATGCATTTGAGTCTAGTAGTTTCCATGTGAGCTCTCCTCTTGGCTCTGGCTTGACTAAGCATGCCTCGGTATAAGAGCACTGTAGACCACCTTCCTACCACCTCTTTCCTGCTATCTTTACCAGTGCTTGGTAATTGATGCCATTCAAAGCTCTCATGGTTATTGCCAGTACAGTAAGTCCATGCGTACTTGGAGACTCTGTAATTGTACTTATAAATAGCGTTTAGAGCTGGCCATGATGGTTGGCTCTTATAATCCCAGTACTGGGGGAGGTGAAGACAGGTAGGTTCCTGGGGCTCACTAGCCAGTCAGCCTAGCCTGCTGCTGGAAAGTCCTAGGCCACTGAGAGACCATGTCTCACAAAATAAAACCAAACAAACCAAACAGTGGGCAGAACCTGAGAAATGAAACTTGAGGTTGGCTTCTGGCCTCCACAAACGTGTACACACACACACACACACACACACACACACACACACACACACACACGACTGAATTTATAGTTTAGGAGACAATGCTCAAGTAGGGATAATATCCCCCTCCCTGTTTTTAAGAGAAAGAGACTGAGGCTCAGAATATAAAGAACTTGTTTCACAAGTACTAACTGTGACTCTGGTGGACCCAGGCCTTAGCTTTCCAAACAGTTTAAAAACTCAAGTCCATAAAGTACTGCACTGGGAGCCCTGTGGTGTTTCTGAACTCTAGTAATGGCTCATTCTCTTCTAGGAGGACACGCGAGGGATACTCAGTATCTCTTTGGTGTTCAAGAGCCCACAGTCGGCAACAATGTTGTTGTGGCCTTCACAATCATGTCACAGAGCCTGAACACAGAAGAGGAGATATTTCCATTACAGTTCCAGGTGTTCAAGGTATGCGATCTGTTCGGGGACTTGATCTTTGGAGATACTATGTACATTTGGAGCTAGATAGAGATGCTGGCCAAGCTGGAAGATTTAGTAATAAAAGCTCAAAGGCTCTGTAGCATTCATGTGTCCAGCTCTAAATTTTTAAGGAAAATTTAAACTAAAAGAGAATCAGACTTGACTATTTTTTAAAATTTTTATTCTCTTATGTGTGTAGCTATGTGTGAGTGTGTGCACGTGTGAGTGCAGATGCCCATGGAGTCTAGAAGAGGGTTGGAGCCCTCTGGAGCTAGAGTTACAGGCAGTTGTGAGCTGTACTGGGCAGCTGCTGGGAACAGAACTCGGCAGGAGCAGCATTTTTTCTCAACCCCAAGCCATCCCTCCAGCCTCTTGCCCATCTTTTAAATGGCATAGACCCCTTACCTGTGCCACTTGCATGGTACAGCTTTTCCAGTATGCTTCAGAATCGAATGCCTCTATCTCAAGTGCTCAAATAGGAGACCAGCTTCTAGAATTATGCAGATCCTTGAGCCAGTCCCCAACTCCCTGAATCAGAATTTTAGGAGCAGTCTAAAATGATCTGCATTTTAACAAGGTCCTCAGAGGCTGCCTACTTGTGTCATTTTTGAAAATCGTTGATTAAATTTAAATCATTGAATAAAATTACACACACACACACACACACACACACACACACACACACACACACACACACGAGACAGATAACTAAGGAACTCATTTCAAAGAAAAAAGTTACAAAGAAAGTCTAATGACTCAGCTGCCTCTTCTCCCAAGAAATTCAAAGCATCCCAAAGGTAGAGTGAGTGATTCTCACATCCCACAGCCTCATTGTACAAATGAATCCCTGTGACGTTAGTAGTATATCTCCTCACATTAGAGTTGAAGAAACAAGTGCAAGGGGTGTGAAACGGCATGCCAGCGTTAATGGTGACGCTGAGACTGGGCACCTTCAAGCCCTCAGTCAGACACACCTGTCACCTTTAATGAGTACCACAGAGCTCAGAAGTCTGTTAACACACTAGGCTAGAGATGGGATTAGCCTCCCAAACAACTACACTTGCTCACTGAGACAAAGTAAATTTCAAACACACGGGCCTCAGCCCATTTATGGCCAGACAAGTTTCCTGCCGCCTCTGCTCGTGGGGAACTGTCCTGCTCACAGCTGTGTCTCTTGCTAGTGAGACAGTCTCATGGATATGGCACTGCAGAGTCACCAGCGTGTTCTCATTTAGTGTCTCAAAACCATGGCCATCCCTACTTTCATAGATATGAAATCCAGAACTCAGAGAAGAATCATCTTTCCAGCAGCTGGGGCTGATGGGTAAAGTTTGATCTCAGCACCTATAAGCCCAGGCCCAGGGTTCTCAGCAGGGCTTTCATACTTGCTTTTCTCACGGTACCCAGAGCAACCAGAGAAAACAGGGATTCTGGCCTTGCAAGGAGAGCCTGTTGGGCTCCACTCTCTTAATATAGTTCAGAACTCTTGCTTCTTCCTACCCCTTTTACTTAATTCTTTAAGAGTCGAAGTTCCTACAGAAGGGATTGTTGGGATTCAGTCCAATACTTAAGTTGCCCCAGGCCTGCCCAGACTACCAGAGAGCATCCTTTAGGGATGCAATGGTAGACAGGTGTCATTTGATCCTCCAGCCGGCTCCTGCCTCCTCTTTGGTGGTAGGAAGCACATGGGCTTCCACTGCAGTAGCTAAAAAAGCCAAATAACTCCCTGTCTCCAGGCCTCGGATGCAGAAGGAGAGCTTTTGTGACCCGGGCATTTCCACTTGGGTGCCCCTTTCACCTCCATTCGAGCCACCTCACTATATACACATACCTGCTCATGCCAATACCCGACTACTGAAGAATAAAACAAAAAAGGCAGGAAGAAGCAGGTGTCATTTACGACAAATCTCTTGGCCTAGAAGTAGCCATATAGGTCAGTCTATAGGATCATGTCTAGCTATGGAGTCTTCTTGTTCAATTCTCACCTCCCATTTGAGCTCCATTTTCTAGATGATCCCACCCATAACCAATGGACAAACAAGCTTATGGCTCAGGAGCTATCCTGAGGTTGTAATCAACTCCATCTTTAAAATTCTCCCGAGCTCCTTTCTCCCCTTTGCACAGAGATGCATTATCTCTCAACTGACACTCAGCAAAAGTGCACTCAGACCAGAGGCCTCCTCAGGCTTCCTGCGATCTCAATGGTCCTTCCAGGATTCTGACTGAGTTAAATGCCAAAGCCAATCTAGATCTCATAAGATTCTTGGGGGACTGGAGAGATTGCTCAGTGGTTAAGAGTGATTGCTGCTCTTGTAGAGGACCTAGGTTAGGTTCCTAGTACCCATATGGTAGCTCACAACTGTCTATAACTCCAGGTCCAGGGTTTTCAATGCCTTCTTCTTTCTTAGACACTGGGCATGCACTTGGTGCATACCCATATATGCTGGCAAACACTCATATACATAAATTTTTTAATCTTAAAAAAAAGAGAGAGACTTTGGTTCTTTTTGCATTCCAGCCAGAAACAATTAGTTTGCCAGCATCCAGGCTTATGGGAGTCCCTAGGGCTGAGCAATTATAATGCTAATGCAGCTGAAATAGGGTTCCCAGCTTAGTGTGAGCCTCCCCAGCAACTGTGGGCACACTATTCTGTCTTATATCAACTGGATACCAGCGGTGTGTGAACAGGCAGGCAAAAGTCAGGACAGAGAAAAGGGACATGCTATTTCTTCCCCACTCCCCAAAGGTCCTCTCACAAGCCAGGGTTTGACACCTCCCTCCCAGTATCTATGGGTCTGATCACACCCACGAAGTGGTTAGTCTGCATGTGTAGCACCCTAGCTCCCAGTGCAAAGGAATCAAAACCCAGGCTACCTGGGAAGGACTGTGCTGGGTGGGAAGGGGGACTTCCTTGCTAAGGAAGCAACACAGCTTGCCCTGTTCCCTGCTCTGCCTCTTGCCTGCCCAGCCTCTATTTCCACACGTGTGGAATAGGACCTAAGCATCTGTTCAAAGGACTGTGCTGAATAGCCAGCGGATCACACAGAAGGACTTTGAAAATTGTGGAGGGGCATAAAGACGGAACTCTGTCCTTGGTGCCCGCCATCCATATGTGCACATACATTCCCTGCAAGGGGAGGGTCGTATCCACAGAACAAACACCTGTCATGTTTACAGTCAGGGGGATCAAACTTGTCTTCTCATTGGTGCCCTCCATATTGAGGGATTTGTACTTGGCTTTGGGAAATCTGCACTAGACTGAGATTACGTCTTATCTGCGGTCCTGTTGGTGTCTTCTTCCTTCTATATTACCGTCATAACTCTGAACAATAACCATATCTTGCTCTAAGACATAAGGGGGATGCTGCCTCCTCTCGGATATCTTTCTTCTTCTTCAGTTTCCTACCCTTTGCTGCTCCCTACGACAGTCGAGGTTTCCTTTTCTACAACTCTGCACAAATGAAGACTCTATCCCCCACTCCTAACACAAACCCCATACACCAGACAGGCTGGGCACACAAGAAGTAGCATGTGCCGTGCGCTAGGATGAGAGACCCAGTTGTCTTTCTGTTGTGTCTTCCTGAAGCCCTTTTTTCCTCTCTTCCACAGGTAGACTCCCAGGTATGGCCCACTGCTGTCCTCACTGACTTCCCACACTTCTGATGCTGTCCCTTGGTAAACTGTTACGCCTCTTTCCAACACTGGGGACTCCACGTGCCCCAAGTCCACAAATTGGCTGATTCTTGAATCAGCTGTCAGCATCTCCAAACAGGTCAACAAACTAGGACAGGATTTGTTGTCTTGGTATGTGGGATGGACCCCCATTAGGCGTCTCTCTTTAACATCCAAGAGGGGTTGCAACTGTGAAAGCATCCTGAAGCATTTGGTCCTCCTAGAGAGGCTTGGCCCAGTGGGTTCCTGGGCATTTAAGATGATAGCAGAAGTAAGGGTTACCTAGGGAGCACCTTAAGACTATTAAATTAGTCCCCAAATCTACCACTTGCTGGCTACATAGGGCATATCCTCTACCTCTTCTCATAAGCAAGTGGATATCTTTTTTTTATCCAATGACCTGACCTGGTCAAGTATTGATACAAGATCTGAAGGCTATAAGGAAGGATGGAAATGGACTTCTGAGGGCCCAACCTCACAGGCACAGAGCCTGCCATGACTGTGAAGTCTGCACTAACCTTCCTCTGTTGCCAAGAGGAAGGTACAATGTATGGACTAGGGTCAAGATGTGGCCATAGACAGCAAATGGTAACAGTGCCCCAGCCCAAGACTGTTACAAGGTCCCAAGAAGTAGACAGTGTCTAGAGTAGCATCTCCCAGAGCAGGGAGACCCAGAAATACAGACAGAAAGTTGGCAGAAAAGAGGTCAGAGCCTTAGCCATGGCCCAGCCACAAAGCTGGGGCTTAGGATCGACCTCTGGTCCTAGGTACCCCAGCCATAGGAGAACACCTAGAAGGGTTCTGAGGGAAGCTCTCAAATGAATGAAATGGATCAGAGTTCCATTTCCCTGAGATGGAGAAAACAAAATACAGTGGGGACTTGAGCGAGAAAATGGTACAAGCCCCACTGCTAGAATAATAGGGCCAGCTCTGTACCTTCCTGGCCATGAATTTACGTGAAGCAGGCTCCTCTGTACACTACACCAAGGTCTCCTATCACTCCCTAGTCACACTTCTCACTGCCACTGAGCAAGGCTGCTCTGAACAGGGCTGCAAAAGTATGGGGCAGAAGCCGGGAGGTGGTGGCACACGCCTTTAATCCCAGCACTTGGGAGGCAGAGCCAGGCAGATCTCTGTGAGTTCGAGGCCAGCCTGATCTACAGAGTGAGATCTAGGACAGGCATCAAAACTACGCAGAGAAACCCTGTCTCAAAAAAAAAAAAAAACCCATATATATGGCAGAAGGGAGAGCAGCAAGTAACCAAGCCATCCTAACCTAGCTTGTAGGAGGAAGGCTGCTCACACACCTCTGCACACACATTTATACCCAGTGCCAGAGGTCAGAGGCGCCCTTTTGGAAAAGAACTGGCCCAACCATTACTTCTGTCAAAGGACCTAAGAAAACCAGGTCCCCAAACTTACAAGGGCTGCTGTTGAGAGCAGCAAAACTGCTTTGGAGGTTCCACCTGCCCTCTGCTGTACACCTGGGGCAGTGGCCCACCTCCTGCCTAGTCTTAGCCCTATCCCCTGATAGGAACTTCTGCATTCCCCCTATTCTTCCCCCAAGGCAGAGCCCATCAATAACCATTTCATGCTGTATAGCCATTCTAAATGGAATCACCATGCTCACATGTAGTAGGAAAATTTGTTTAGTAAGGGGTTTTTATTATATAATATGTATGTGACATCTGGTAATAGGAATCGCGTTATATTTATTGTTTTATCTGTAAGAAAATTTGAAATAAAAGGAAAATGATTGAGACCCATTATTTTCCAATGAGAAGGAATCCCGAGGCTCTGCTGTAGAGATGAAAGCGAGGGAGAGAGGAAAATTCAACCCTGCAGTCCTGTGGCAGCCCAGCGCATATGATTAAAGGTTTAGAGGAGACATAGCTGTGGGGACCCCAGAAGGAATTCAACACTGGAACACTGTCACTAATTTCCATGTCTTCTTTGCACATAAATAAGAAAGAAAACTAGAACACCAGGATGCTAGTAGATTAGTGAGATAAAATTACCTGTCAAATATTTGTGTATCCACTGTGGGGTCTGGAATCTGCCAAGTCCAACTGTTTGACATTGCAACATGATTTTATCATCAATAAATGTGTCAGGCCACATCCCTGGCTATCCTGGGACCCACAGACTACAGGTGGGACACACCTGGTAGATAAGATAATATTGTTTTGTTGTTGTTGTTCGTTTGTTTAATGTTGGATCTGAGCCACCACTGTCTCCTTTTCCAGGACTTGTAATGCTGGGTTGGGTGAGCAGAGAAGGGTCTAGAACTCTAGAATGCAGTGACCGGTCCTGGTGCCAGGTTTCATGAATGGAGAGGTCTTTCTCACAATAATCTTGTTTCTTCTAGTTCCAGCAGTTCCAGGAAAGACTGCCACCTGCCTTTTTCTCCCCATTTAGAAGTGCTGCCCAGGGCATAGACTATGTATCCAAGTGCAATTTCACCAAGTCCTTCCACCTGAGCCCCGGGACCTATGTCATTGTTCCCTCGGCACACCGCAAAGAAGTTGAGTTCCTGCTGCGAATATTCCTCAAAATGCCAGACAAGGACAGGTATAGAAGTGCTGGGGTCCTGAGTGTTTCCTCCTACCCCAGTGTGTCTTCAGGAGCAGTGCTCTGTGTGTCATCTGCAGAATGTGCTGTGCCAAGGACACAATACGAGTCTTGCTCCTGAGACACGCACTGTGGTGGGGAATGAGAAAGCCTGTGAACCTGTAACTTGACCCCAACAGCAATGTAGAACTGCATGAAAGGACAGAGTGGAGGAACTGCTTCTGGCCTTGGGGACTGGGAAAGGCTTCTCAGAGGAAATGGCACTTGAGCTGGTCCTTGAAGGCAAACAGACGTTGGTAACTTCAAGAGAAGACCATGCATGTAGAAAGAAAGAGCCTGAGAAGAAGCAGGGATGTAGCAGAGCACAGGGCTTGTTGAATAAGCATTGTTAGTCATATGCACGGGAAGATCATATCTTGTGTTATATTCACTTGTCTGAAACATGGCCAGAATGTGGGGTAGACCAGAAAGCCAGAGTGACCTGAAAAACAGACTCTGATTCTACAGAGTCTTGAATGTTAAGTCATGGGTCAAGATTGGGATCAAAAAGTCCTGTCCCTTGGAGCCTGAGGCAGGAGTTACTATAGTCAGATATTAATATATTAACAGTGAACGTGTAAGGGTAGCCGTCACTGTCAATTCAGGGTGGGGAATGAGTCAAAAGTCTTCTGCATCCTGGCAGTAGACAACACTGCCCATGTGCATCTCAGGATGCACAAGTCGGTGGCTAGCAAACCAGGCTATGTCCACCTCAAATGGCCATATGATCATTATGTGTCTACTGCCATGGCTGCCTTCCACTCACCCTTGCTGAAGATGTTAGGTGCCTTTGGGTGTCCTCCACAGGTAGACTCCTGGGAATACAGTGCGGGTCATTTTTGTCACACTGTTCCCCTGGTTTTCTAGGAATCCGAGCAGCAGTTTCAACCTCAGAGCCCTTAAGGTAGGTGTGCAGGTCCTGTTTGCTTGTCTTTGTTAGCTACATCACATCCCCGCAAGGGCTTCTTTCACCTTCTCTGGCCTTGCTGTTGACCAGGAAAAACAGAGATGCTATGACAGCTTTCTGGTAGCTCTAAGGAGTGGGGCAGAAGAGAAGGTCTACCCCAAAAGACCAGACTGGACTCAAGTTTTTTCCTTCTAACAAACTTTAGTTTTCAAATCCCCTTAAAGTTTGATTTCCCCCACTGCACCTCTCCAACTACCAGGTGAGGCTGCTATCTTAGATTCCGGTGAGGCTAATTATACCCTTCCAATCAGGCCAGCTCTTACGAAAACAAAGCCGTGCTGGATAAGTGGCCTCTTCCCCAGAAATTTGACATAACTATTTTCCCTTTGATCCAGGGAAGTCTTTCCGAAAATGGATCCCCCAAAAGCATTTTCTACAGATACGTGGATCAGGTATGTTATCTACACCCACGGACCTTACTTATGGGGTGTTGGGGGAGGGGGGACTCCAGGGACAGAGACTTCTCCAGTCACTTGTCAGAATGCACAGAGTGAAGAGGACTTGATCTTATCAGCTACTTTCTGTCCCTGGACCGTCCCCAGATGCTCTGGCTGCCGAGCTCCAGAGACAAGTGATATCCCAATGTGGGTGGAATCCCATTGGAACAGAGAGCTTAAGAAGGAAGAGGATAATTATGGGCTGTGTGTAAAGGATATATTGTGGCTTAAGCCTTTAGACAAGCAGTTGGCAGCACCCCTTGAAATCTTTCTTTCTCTGGCTCGGCCATCACCCCCCCCCCAAACCTGGCATTGTTCCTCTCGAGAGCTGGCCAGCTTCAGAAAGCCCCAACAGCGCTCTTCCTGCCAAGCCACCTATGTGCACACGGGGCTTTCCTAATGGTTTAATAAACTGTTATAAAGAACTCCTTGACTCCTCAGGATAAAAGAGCTGCCAATGGTTCCGTGGGATGGGCCTTTTACCATTAATAATGGTGTCGGTGTGGGAAGCAGAAAGTGATACAGATGATTTTGTGTACCGTGGGCCAAGCAGAGGCTGAGAAAGGAAGGATTCCATTCTGTGCTTCTGTACTCAGAGGGCTAATGGCATAGTGGTATCTCAGGTACAGGTTGGACCCACAGGCAAAAGAGGGGGGCGCAGATGAAGAGTGTAGCTGGAGTGAGGGGTGTGTGCTGCAAAGAGCAGTGCATCGGCATTAGCCCAGAATTCAGGCCTGCTCTTGTTGAAACAAGACTGACCCAGAAGACCATTGTCCCCTGTCTGAATCCCCAAAGGCAGAGACGACTCCATATGCATTCCTTGTCCCCAACTACCGATCACTGTCCTTGGCCCAGAGGAGGTGCTCAATCATTTCTGTCAGGTTGAATTAAGACAGATTAGATCCCCTGGAGCAGACACCCAAGCTTGGATTAGCTGCTCTGAGGTGGCCAGCAGGACCTGATTAGGATGCCTGAGACCAAGCTTCTCCAGGGCAGGTGGCACATTTTTCACACAGGTCCATGTACCTGTACTTTGAAAATAAAAATATAATTTGTCATATGACAGGATGGCACAGGCTCCCTAATCAGGACTTTTCCAAGAGACAGCCAAATGTTTGGCTCCCCCTACAGTGACTGTTGCTGGTACTGGACACTGGTCAGAATTAGAATAAGATACTAATACAGTTTTGTGCCTAGGTCACCTCTTAGGCAGGCATCCTTGAGCAAGGCACTCTGGCAGCATCCTGTACAACATGCAAGCTATGCTCAGAGGTTGTGACTGTCCAAGAAATTTTAAGCAAAGCCATTTCTCATGTGTTCACTGTCTCTTCCCTCCTGATATCTCCCATTGGTTTAACCAGCTCTATTAGTACAGTCATTTATCAGCACCCATTGCCATGAGTTGCTTTTGTTAGCCATGGCAGTGGGGATGGTATAACCAGGCCTGCTTGTCAGAAAGGAATCATGCATTTGGGTCCTAGGATTAGATGGATTAAATCTAACCACCATCCTTTATGAATTCAATTGGCAAGCATTTCCCAAACTTCCAGGACATCCCCCAAGTACCTAGTTCACTTAGCTCTGGAAGTACCACAGCCCCTACCTTTGAGGGTCCCATAACTCATACATACAATTCTTAGGGAACGGTTGTCTGAGCAACCACCATGGCCATCCCTGCTATCAGTTCCTCGAATGCTCCTGGTGGCTGACAGAATGTGGGGTCCTGGTCCAAGTGTGTCCTGGGTGGGTAATATGGAGACAGAAGCAGATGTTGTCCATGGCTCTGTTCAGCTTGTTGGCTAGTGGGCAATTCCATGAAGGCGAGTCCCTCCTTAGCATATCAACTTCTGAGCAAGATTCTTTGGAAGAAAAACTCGGTTGATGTTGGGCACATAAAGCCGACTTCCCTGATATTTGCAAACTATGTGAGGTTAGAAGAATGGCCTAAGGACCAGCATGAGACACTAGCATCTTAGAGGCTTGTGCTTCTCACTGTAGGTCCTTACAATGACAGGATATGGGGTTGTTCCTGCTTTCAGGGCAGGCGGTACTGCCAACTCTAAGAGGAGAAAGGGACAGTGTGTGGGGTCTGCGGGGCAGTTATCTGTAAGGAGCTGGTCTCAGGAGACCCCAAGGAGTGCCCCTCTCCAAGTCTACCCACCTTACTCCAGTGCCAGCTCCCCCAAGTACATCAGCCATGCTTCTCTGTAAAACTATCATCAAAGACACTGCCCACCAGGCTGCCCAGTGCCTGTCTGCAGGGAAGGGTTAGTAAGTACATGACCTCCTCCTGAGATCAGGCCTAGAAAACAACCTCTTGACCCACCACCTTAGCTGCTTTCTGCTTTTAATCTAAGGAAAGCCTCCGTACCTGGAAGACTACTTGATGTGCTCCATGATAGCAGCTTCTAGTAGCCTGGCTTTTGAGTATGTTTAGCTCCTCTTACCACACGCAGGCATACATGATGTTATCACATCTTCTCACAGTCCTTCTGGAAGTGGAGAACACACCTAAAGGGCTGCACTGGTCATCCTGAGATGGCCCCCTAAGGCGATCTGCCTGTGCCAGCCACTGTGAGAAGGGGAGTAAGAAGCATCCTTTCTGTCCAATAATAAATAGAGGGAAGCAGTGTGACGGAGCCCAGTGTCAGGACCAACCATCATGACGGATATCAGGGAGGGGGTTAGCAACATGGCCAGAACCCAGGGCAGGCCCAGGACAAAGAACGGGTAGACATGCTATGGAAAGGAAAGGCTTACACATCAGGGAGTTGCTACAGAGTTGGGTAGGTTTATCCCTTGGCTCCCGATTCCCATCTCACACCCATCTTTCTCCTGTGTTTTGGACCAGGGGCTGGACATTGATGCCACCCAACTTCAGAAACTTCTCAACCAGGAGTTCCTGACAGGTATGTCAGCTCAGAGGTGTGCTGGCTCCGGCCCCGTTTCCCATGTTGGCACCCTCAGTGGACCTTCAGTCCTTCTCTTTCCACAGGGTCTCCAGGGGACACTTTCTCCTTGGACCAGTGCCAAAGCATCGTGGCCCTGATGGATGTATCCTTTGCAGGCACCCCCTCCTGCCACCCTAGGAACCCACCTGCCCTGAGGGCTAACCTGGGGTTCTAATTATAGATCAGCACATGGATCTTGTGCCTTTTTTCCCCCAACTTACTCTAGAATTTAGCTCATCACAGCAGCGATAGCAGTAGCTATTGACCAAACATCCGGGAATCCTAAGGAAGTGCATTCGTAATGCTTGCAACAGCCCTTGTGATTCAACTGCTATTATCCCATCGAACAGTGAGAGACACAGAGGTCACAGAGGTCAAGTATTTTTGCCCAGCTTACACAGCTAGTTGAAAGCTGTACATGGATTTGAAATAAAAGTTTTAGCTTCCAAGGTCTGTGTTCTAACCTCAGCCTGTACTACATCCTCCAATTGGAACTCTTTTCCCTTGGCCCTTTCCTTCAACACTGGAGAAATCGTCACTGCTTGGATTTCTTACTCAGATGGCCACCAATTTAAAAAGATAACCCCTGGAAACTCTCAAACCTCCTTCGTCTACCATGCACAGCAGTGGCACCCCCTTTTGGGCCCCTTGGTTTTTTTTTTTTTTTTTGCATGAGTTGCCTTGAGGCAATTTGGTGGCTAGCCTAGTTCCATGGCCACGAGGAACAGGACCAGGAATCCAATTTTAATTTCTTATCTCTCATCTTAACACCCTCTCCAAGGAGCCTTTCTCCTCTACCCAACCTCTATCCAGGCCGGAGAGGACAATGGCCACGTAGGATGGATCCCAAGCCTGGCAGCTCCTCCCCAGGCTGTGGCTGTCTCCCGAGAGAGACAGATCACCCCCTCTCACACTGGTTAACAAGGCTCGATTGTGAATGCGAAGCCAGCTATTGTAGAACAAGAAGGCTTCTTGATGGAATCATAAATCAGTCCTGTCTTAGCCGGCTGTGGTCTGGAGTCACTCAGAGGCACAGAGGAATCCAAATGGCCCTTGGAGCCCCGTGGCTAGGGCACCCAGCTAAGGGAAGAAAAGAAAGGGATAGAAAAGACCCGTGCACTGTGTTGTACTGTGGAACTGCAAATAGGGTCTCCCCTGGGGGTTGAGTCCTAGGGTAGGGTGCTCTCATAGCTCGATTATCTTTCCTACTATAAGGGGGAGCCGGGGAAGCATCCCAGCTACACACATGGCCCAGGGATGGCACATTGACCTATCCACACTACTTCTGTATTGCAAGGCCCCTGCGTGCTCCTCCCCACCCTCCCCTGCCAGGGAACCCAGCCCAACTGGTGAAGGCCATGTCGTGGCAGGGGTAGGGGGTCCCTCTCTTCTGCTGGCTATAACCAAAACTGATGGCTCTTTCTCAGGGAGCCTTCCTTGTAACAATCCATTTTATTTTGTAAAACAAATCTAAAGCAGGTCACCTTTAGATAGAGTGGGAGCCAGCTGGCATGGGGCCAACATGGCGCCGGGTTACACAGCTGAAGGACAAAGCTGCCCTGGCTTTGTGAGCGGGACAAACAACTCCCCTTCCCCATTGCCCTCTGGACTGCGTGGCACTTAACTCCTCCTCCAGCTGAAGGTGAATGGGCGGCTGGATCAGGACGAGTTTGCCAGACTATGGAGTCGCCTTATCCACTGCCAGGTATGGTCACACTCTCTATGATATGACTAATGCCCTTATTTAACCTAGATGAGCAAATATTGATTGGGTGTCCCACACTGGGGTATGAAAGGATGGGAAGCATCACCTCATCCCCAAAGTCACCTCACATTTGGTTTAGGGAGACGTACATGCCACCGAGGGCTGAAGTGCTGACAGAGAGGCAGGATGGGGAATGTTCTAGGAGGCTGGAGAAAGAGGTTACCGTGGACAGTGTCTAGAACTGCCCTGATATATATGGAAACATCCATTAGTCTGAACCCATCTCTTTCTATCCCAATGCCTCTGTGGGAAGACCTACCAACAGAGGTGTGGTTGGCCTATGGACTCTCATGGTCCTCAGGACAAAGTCTACATGCATCAAAATAGCACACAGACCTCCTGAGTTGAGCCTCTAACTTTAAGTCCAGAAGATGTCATTTTTTTACACATCCTACTTGCTCTGAAACCCAACTCTAAGATCCCCTATTAGCCCCATGCCTTTGTTCCTCTGGCCTGCCCTTCCTTTCTCCCATCTCCATACCCCAAGGCTGGCCATTGCTCATCCATCCTAAGAATACAGGCAGCTTCAGACATGCTTTCCCTGCCAAGTCTCTCTTGCCAGTTCCTATGACCTGATTACTGTCTTTTCTGACTCCTCACCTAGATGATACCTGTAGGTCAAGCTACATTGTCTACCTTAAAATTTTGTAGTTAAAAAGAACTTTATTTTAAAACTGGTGCCTATTGACAATAGAAAACATAGAAGAGAAAAAACAAACTCAAATAAGAAAACATGATCTTGCCAAAGGGAAAGTATTAAGACCCAGTTAGTTAATATGTTCCAGAGTGTGTCCAAAATACGCACATTTATACACACTAAATAAAAGTATAATCTGGCCAGGCATGATGGGCACATCTGTAATCCCAGCACTCAGGAAGCTGTGGCAGGAAGATTATGAGTTTGAAGCCAGCTTTGGCCACATAGAGAAGCCCTACATCAAATAAACAAATGAGTGCATAAATAAACAAGGCAATACATCAATCATATGAACATATACATGCATACAAGCTGCTTTTTAAAAAATAGAGGGCACCAATACGTCTAATCATGTCACTATCTCTGAACATTTTGAAAGACTAAATCAAATACCCCTGTGTGACTATGCCAAGATGCATCATCTGTTCCCTGACAGGGGCCACTGGACTTCTCACCAGACACTAGAATGAGTGACAAGCTGTAGTTGTTTGTTTTTTATTCTTTTCTCTTTTGCTCTTTGGGGGCCTGCCACCTAGCTTCCAAATAAATGCACAGAGACACATTATTACTTATAAGTACCTGGCCTTAGCTTGGCTTGTTTCTAGCCAGCTTTTTTTTTTTTAATTATCCCATCTACCTTTTGCCTCTGGGATTTTTATCTTTCTCTATTTCTATGTCTTTTCTTTCCTTCTTATTCTGTGCTCAGCTGTATGGCTAGGTGGCTGGCCCCCTGGCATCCTCCTCTCCTCCTTTTTCTTGTTCCTCCCTCTTCTCTCTTCTATGTATTCCCTCTGCCTGCCAGCCCCACCTATCCTTTTTCCTGCCTTGCTATTGGCCGTTCAGCTCTTTATTAGACCGTCAGGTGTTTTAGACGGGCAAAGTAACACAGCCTCACAGAGTTAAACAAATGCAACACAAAAGAATGCAACACATTTTTGCATCATTAAACAAATGCCCCACAGCATAAACAAATGTAACAAATCTTCAACAAATACATAACACATCTTCAACTAATATTCCACAACAACAGGCTCCTCCTACCTTATATTGCTGGGTCCTCCAGGGCAGGGTCTTCCTCGTGTTCATCTTTCCCCAGAGACTTCCATGGTGTATGTGACACAGCAGTGTTCAGAATAGCTCAATAGATGACCTAGCTAGTCAGCTACTAAATGAATGAGATAATGTAATGGAAATCACATGAAGTCTATCTTTAAACCTACCAGTAACCAAATAAGGGCAAGGGGAGCTTCTCAAGCTGTCATCCTATAATCATGGCCCCCACCCCAGTTGCCCTTGCCTTGCATACCTGGTATTTGCTACTTGGACATGGAAAAGTTCTCATGAGCCAGAGGGGTACTGACCACAGTCAAGCACTCTGTGCTCAGTCCTGGGCAACTGCGCATTTAATCCAAGACCAGGACTTCACCTGCCTGAAGGTCAATTTCCTCATCTAGGAAGTGCACCATGGAGCGGGATTATAGTGAGCACAAGGTAGAAGAAGAAAAGTCTCCAGTCATTGCAAGAGTGGTTGGTCCAACAGTGGCTGCTGCGGTCTGCTTTCTGCAGCCATGCTTGGGCCAGGACACCGCTCTAACCTGCTATTGGTACCTTCTATACAGCACTCACTAATGTACAAGGGAGAGGATTCATACATGAGCATGCACACTTAGGTACTAGTGAATGACAAGCACTTTATGGATGTGTACTTCAGAGATGTTTGCTCCTCGGCTTCTTGTAACAAACCTAGGAGGCAGGCAGGCACTGTAACTAGCCCTGTACTGGCTAAGAGGAAACCGAGGCCTAGAAAGACGAGCTAACTTGATGAAGATTTAGTTACACAGCCAGTCAACAGTTGAGCTGGAACTTCAGCCCGGGCAGATCATCTGTTACCTCTGTGCTCTTAACCACACCTGGCCAGAAACGCTTGAGAGCAAAAGTTCTCAACCTGTGGGTCACGACCCCTTTGCCAACCCTCTGTCTCCAAAAGCATTTACGTTATGATTCATAACAGCAAAATTGCAGTTATGAGATAGCAATGAAAATAATTTTATGGTTGGGGGGGGGTCACTACCACATGAAGAACTGTGTTAAAGGGTCGCGGCGTTAGGAAGGTTGAGAACCACTGCACTAGAGAGAAACCCTGTGCTTTCCCAGAGATAACCAAATGTCCCAGGTGTCTGGAGTGGGAAGAGGAAAGGATAGCTGGTTGCAGGAGGGGTGTTTCAGGCCCAGCTGTGACCAGACTGATGGACTTAAAGGGTGTGGCTGTTCCCATTTGCCCCATGCCCTCCTCTACCTCTCTGTACCCTGGCTCCGTGCACACTTTAGTAAAGGCCTCCTGTGGGGATGAAGAATAGATTTTCAGAACCTCTCCTATCTACATCCTCTGAGTCCTCACTGGCTTCTTGCTCCTTTCCCCCCATCAGCGTGTTTTCCAGAACAACCAGAGGAGCCCTGGAGTTCTCCTGAGCTCAGATCTGTGGAAGGTCATAGAGAGTACAGGTAACATGGGACTCAAGAGCCTGGATTGACTGGAGGCTATGGGGCATGAGGGAAGCCCATAATTCCCAGCATGCCATAAGCAAGGCTGGCATGGAGAGGCTGGGCAGCTGGGAGAAAAGAGAGCTCTAGCTTATGTGTCCTCCCCACCTACGTTGACCTTGATCCGTTTCCAGCACTCCAGACTCAGATATGAGTTCCCCCACTGCAGCCTGAGCAGCACTGTCCCCGTCAATTTCCTCAGCCACCTTTCCTCACCAACACAGCTCTGACTGAGTCAGGGAGGACCCACATGACTGATAACCTACAAGGAATGGAGCTCATCTTCCAGAAGCTTCCAACTCACTGTCTGGGCTGTTGGGGTTAAATAACCCACAGCAGGCTGGGGAATCTTTCTTCTCTTGCTTCACATAAGGTTCAAAGCTAAATTAAACCAAATGGCGTGTGCTGGCTTCAAGTAGACCCACGCTTTGCATCCTGGGGTAATGCTAACAATACTTCAGGGTGCATAAGCGCTTCATAGTTCACCAAGAACTGTTCGCACCATCTCGTTTCATTGTCTCCACTGGGCTGTGAGCGGGGAAGGGCAGGAATCATTGCTTCCACTGTACCTGTGGGGAAGACACATCACATAAAGGTTATGTAAGGAAATGGCCACCTTCCTTAATAAGCCATAGACTCATGTTCCCCCAGGTTAACTCCAGAAAGAATGCCTCTGTAATTCTTCTTCCCATGCTCCTGGCATGAAAAGTGGTAGAAATACAAGACACTGTTCTCCATTTGAGCATAGTTCCTCCCCTTCATTACGACTCTCAGCGGCTGCACAGTGGCATCACAGGTCTGCAGCAGAGCAGAAGGCTGAGATGCTCAGAGCTGAGCTGCCCCCACAGTGCCCTGCTAGGCTTGCTAGAACAAGAAAGGCTGAGCTTTCCCTCCATTTCTAGCAAGTTCTAAGGCGTGACGTCTGTGGCTGACATGGGGCCACATGGGGTCACAGTTGGAGAACCACTGGAGAGCCAGTTAAAGTTGGAGTCATCAGAGTGGCCTAATGACCACAGACTAAAACAAGGGGGTGAAATAGAAGCCACTTCCAGTTCAACTCAGAAGCTCTCAGAGGCTGGGCAGGTAGCTATCGGAGCAACTCAAGCCCCTTCTGAAGGCATCTGGTTCCTCTCTTATCAGCTTTACTACAGAAACCAAATGTGTCTCTAACTACCTTGGGCCCATGGGCCGCCAAACTCATCGCTGCGTGAATGGCTCAGCTTTCAAGGGTCTGCCTGCTCACCAGAGCAACGATGGTTGACCCCTCTGCACCTTATCACCTGTGTGGTTGGTGTCTCCCTGGAGCTTATCACTAGAGATGCAAAGTGACAAGGTCAAAGAAAGAGGGCAAGAGGCTTGTCTTCTGCCCAGTCGAGGTGACCTGCTGAGTTGTGATCTCCCTCCTGTGCCCCAGCCTTTCCTTGGATGAGCACCGTAGAACCGAATCTCCCTCTTGCAGGGAGACCACACCAGCCTCCATTAGCAGCACCCATACACACACGGGGCTTGCAGAGAGTCATGACATCTAGCTGGAAGACCGTTTAATAGGATCACCGGCAAAGAGAAACCTGGCAGAGGCAGGGCTGGACTTTGGCCCTTAGGCGTCCTGGCAACTCCATGCTACATGGGGATTATCTAATTATTGGAAGAGAAGGTGTGTCTTCACAGGAATAGTCTCTTGAGTTGGTCTCTGGACAAGCTGCAGGCTTGTGACACTAAGGCCCAACAGCCAGTGGTCAAGAGAAAAAGGCAGGACCCCAAGTGAGGGGGGCTGGCTGACACACGGGATTGAGTAGGGGATGTGGGGGTAGAAGGCTGGTGGGCTGTCTTAACAGGTTCATTGAGCCTCATGAGGCAGAGGACCACCCCATCTCCAGTCTCCTCTCAGCTCACCCGCTTCATCTTCCCATCGCAGACTTCCTTTCAGGAGTCTTCATCAGCAATGAGCTGCTGAGTCTCATGACACTCCGCTACAGTGATAAATCTGGCCTCGTCAGCTTCCCCAGCCTTGTCTGCTTCCTGATCCGACTGGAAACCATGGCAAGTAAGTAACCCTAGGGGCATTCTGTAGACCTTCACAGTGACCAATGAGCTCAATAGATGGCCGGGAAAACGCCGGTGCCCCAGGACCTGTGTGAAGACCCAGGAGTAGGCAGGCTGGCATCCTGCCTGAGACTCCCAGGATCTAAGAGAGCCCAGCCAGTGAGACTGCAAGTAGTATTGTAGAAAGGAATAGGGCAGAAAATGGAGTCTGCTAAACCCTTACACTGCTGCTGTGAGATTGACATGTGAAAGAAACCAGAGGCTCAGAGGAAGACTGGAACCCCCCCCCCCGCCCCAGCCAAGGCCAACACGGGATAGGTAGTGCTTTCTCCAAAGGAAAAGAGAACAAAAACCCACAGTATGCCAAGTTGTGTGGTAACTGGTGCGATGCTGATGATACAGAAAGGGTTATGACCCTCCTCACACCATGCCATGGAGCTTCCAACCTTCCCCCAAGTTCTGGCCTACTTCCTCTCTTGGAAGTGGTCTTACTTTCTTTCACTGTTGCTATGATAAAAATACTCGGACTGTAGCAACTTAAGGAAAAAGAGGTTGTTTCATTTGTTTGCTTGTTTTGTTTTGTTTTCTGCTTCATAGTTGCAGGTTATAGTCAGGGGAGACAAGGTAGCCAGAATTTGAAGCCACTGGTTATATCACATCTGCAGCCAGGAAGATAGGGATGAACGCATGCTGTGCAGCTCCCTTTCCTTACACACACAGTCCAGGATCCCAGCCAGGGGATGGTGCCACCTGCGGTGGTCTTCCTACCTCAGTTAATACAATCAAGATTGTTAGACCCCAAAGGTTAGGGTCTCGAGTGGGTGCCCCAAGAACCCAGACTCCAGTCCAGTTGATGCAACAGCAAGAGGTGTTTATTGAAGAAGCGGCTGTGCAGTCAGTCGGGCTCCTCTGCTCTAAAGAGCAAAAGTCACATCGCATTACAGTCACATAGGCACTTTTAAAGGAAAAACCCACAAAAGCCACAAGATTACAATTCCCATACAATCAAAGAGTGATCACAGAGTGGGTACAGTTACGCCAGTACCTGTACAGGAAGAATTGGCACATTCTTTCTGAAACTTCAAGGGGGGTATCAGGGCAGGAGTGGAGTTTACACAAAGGTCACAGTGGTCCTTCCTGGAACACTTGCAACTATCCCGGTCACAGTTGAGCACATCTCTTAACAGAAATCTCTTTACATTGTTATATTGTTGCAGGGGTGGTTGAATAATGATTGAGTCAGCTTGCCCTGGGAACTAGTTTTCTTTTTTAGTTCCTTATTTCCTGGGGCTTGGGGGTATAAGCCTGACGGGTTAGGGTCTTTCAAAGATAATCCTCCACAGGCATGCCCAGGGGCCCATTTCTCCTGCTGATTCCAGATTCTGTCAAGTCGTCAATGAATACTGACCATTGCAGGCATATTATATTCCTTCTTAGTAAAGTGTCTTTGCCTTTGCTCTTCTCCACATGCCTACCCATTTTTGTTGTTGTTGTTGTTTTTAATTCTCAGACATGAGGACCTGGAAATTCCAGAGGGTACCAGCCTCTGATAAGCAATAACAGTGCCGTTATCCATGTCCCCATCTTCCCTTCCACACTCTTTTCTGTCCCTACATCCCATCTCTGTTTTTGCCTCCTCACCCTAGTCAGGCTCTGTTTCAGGAACAAGGTTCATTGAAGTCACCTTGTCCCCTCTCCAGGCTATGTTTAGAACTAAATCTACTCTTTAGTTATGCAGTGAAGGATTTCAGTCTCTAGCAAAAGGATTTCACCCCAGTGACTACATGGGAGCACAAGGTCTCTCTTCAAGCTATAGAACTCCAAAGATGGAGGCCAGAGGGTTCCACACTTTTTAGCAGAATAGTTTTTGTTTTAAGTGAAACCTTGTGTGAAGTCCCAAGCTACAGTGCAGCTCAAAACAGCTGCTGGGAAGGAGGGAATGGTAGAGTGGTGTATAGAAACACCGCTAAATCCTGATACCTCCACAGCCATGGGGCACTTCTGAAAAGTCTAAGGCTCGAATGAAGACTGAAAGAGTAGAACCTTGAGAAGGTGAAAGCAAAGGCTGAAGTAGATTGGGAGATCCCTAACTGTGCCCATTAAAAAAATCAGCCCATTGGGCATGGCGACTCATGCCTTTAATCCCAGCACTTGTGAGGCAGAGGCATGTAGATCTCTGAGTTTGAGGTCAGCCTGTTCTACAGAGAGAGTTCCAGGACCGCCAGGGCTACACAGAGAAACCTTGTCTTAAAAGAAAAAAAAAATCAGCCCACTGGTTGTGAATGCACACACCTTTGATCCCAGTACTCTGGGAGGCAGAGGCAGGTGGATCTCTGAGTTCAAGGCCAGCCTGGTCTACAAAGTGAGTTATAGGACACAGAAACCCTGTTTCAAAAACAAACAAACAAGCCAGGCAGTGGTGGCGCACGCCTTTAATCCCAGCACTCGGAAGCAGAGGCAGGCGGATCTCTGTGAGTTCAAGGCCAGCCTGGCCTACAGAGTGAGTTCCAGGAAAGGCGCAAAGCTGCACAGAGAAACGCTGTCTCAAAAAAATAAAAAACAAACAAAAACAAACAAACAAACAAACAAAAAATCAGCCCATACATCCCTCACAAGACAAAGTGGAAGGAAACAAGGTACATGGGATTTGGAAGAGGAGAGGTAAGCCACCCCACAGCATAAAGCTGGACCAAAAAGGAGAACAGAGTAAAGGCACATTCTGGGGACAGTAGAGACTTATGATCCCCTCTCAGCCAGTCAAAACCTTTCTTCCTCTATCCTAGAGGCATTCCGCAACCTCTCCAAGGACGGCAGAGGAGTCTACCTAACAGAAATGGAGGTGAGGCACCTTCCCCTCCCAGAACCAGGCACAGTCCCAGGCTACATTCTCCTGATCCAGTTCCAAGGGGCATTTTTCTCCCCAGAGTATTGAATAGTCTGTCAAAGGCCAGCCAGGCTGATGGTGGGGTGGGGAGAGCTGCCTCCAATTACTGCCTTTATATATTGCAGGCTGCCAGGCTGCTTTAGGATCTTGGCAGAGAGATTTTATTTTTTTCCAATAGCTTAATAAAGCCGAGGGATTATGTGGGAATCATAAATCCAAGGGAGAAGTAAAGAACAATCCACCAAGCTCACCGTACATTAAGCCTGAATTTTAAAGCCATCTAACCAGCCAGCTGGTCAACCCCCATACACCTCTCTCTGCCGGGCTATTTAGAAAATAATATATGCCCTTCAATTGCTCAGTTGGTAGAGTGGAGGATTGTAGAGGAGCTACCTAGACAGTAGTAGGGAAGATGTGTTGTAACAGAACACTGAGGATGCAGTTAGCTGGGAAAATGTATTGATACTGACCTGAGATTTTCCAAGGGAGGGGTTATATATTTGCCCAGCTCCACATTAAATGAATAAACCAGCTTTAAGAATTGGCTACCCAGGGCTGGGTCTCAGTAAGTACTTACCACACAAGCATGAGGACCTGAGTTTAGAAGCCTAGCACCCACATAAGAAGCCAGGCAGAGTGGTACATGCCTACCATCCCAGGGCCCTGGAGAAGTGGAGACAGGAGGATCCGAGAAGCTTGCTGGCCAACTAGCCTAGCCCAGTTAGTAAACTCTAGGTTCAATGAGAGACTCATTTCAAAAAGTAAGGAAACTCACATAGTTTACATGCACGTGAATCTTCATATATGAAGACTCACACTAGAGAGGAGGGAGGGGAGAGAAAGAGAGAATATTCATTCTAACGATGATGCTTCTTTCTCAGTGGATGAACCTGGTCATGTATGGCTGAGGTGAGGAATCCGGCAGAGCCCTCTGGTCCAGGTAAGACATGGCAGCATTCAAGTCCTTTCTTCTCTAAGAATGACACGGAAGACTCCCTGGACACAGCGTCTCAGAAACACCAGAAAGCTTATTTTATGAGCCAAGGCCCCGCTGCTCATGGCTTCTGAGTTTCAAGGCCAAATGCTCAGATTTCATCTAAACCCATTCATAAAGAGAACAGCCTGAAAGTCGTGAATGAGAGATTTACAACATTTAATTAATGTTCCGAAGAAAAAGGGTGATGACTCATTCCAGACAGGGACTAGAAATGGTGAAAATAGAATACTGCAGAGCAACACGAACAGTTGACCTTGGGGGGAAGGAGAGCTGGCCACCCCAACTCTACCATTGCCTCACTGGCTTTGGACAGCAGTGGATAGTGCAGTCGTCCACATTTATACTTCTAGTCTGTGCTCAGCAGCAAGCACATTGCCATTTCCTCTTTGACTTTTATGGAACAAACTAGAGTTAAAGATGATCTATCATCACATTGCCCAATCCTGCTATAGCAGAAATTCTGGCTGAGTGAGTGTTCTAGAATTCTGAAGACCTTGAGACTTCATGTTCCCACTTTCTGGGAATCTTCAAGTCTATGGGTTCCTTATTTAGAGACAAGCATCTAGGTCCCTGGAAATTTCTATCATGCATCCATAGAAACTCTACTCTCTAGACCACTGTAGAAAAAAAGACTAGATATACCAGACCTTGATGTCCTTGAAGACAATCTGTTGCTTGACCCAAAGTCTCTCTTTTTTAATTATTACTGGTGGTTCTCCATGAAATGATACTATGAACTAGTTACCTGTGGCTGTGACAAAAATTCTGGACAGCAGCAGTTAACAGAAGAAAGGGTTCATTTCTGTTTGAAAGGGCGTAATATGTCATGGTAGGAAAAGTATGGCAGTGGGAACTTAGGGTGACTTGTGCTTTGCATCCACAGTCAGAAAGCAGAGAAAGATGAACTCTCATACTCAACTAGCTTTCCGCTTTTTTCCCTTTTTTGTTCAGTATGGGACCTAGTTCATAGGATGGTACCTCCCCAACACATTCAGAACATGTCCTACCCACTCAGTCAGTCCTCTCTGTAAATACCCTCACAGACATGCCCCAAAGTGCACCCCACTAATCCCATAGGTGTTTCTTACTCCAATCAAGTTGATAATCAAAGTTCACCCCCATATCCTCTGAGATTTTATTACTTCTGGAAATAGTCTTTGTCTAATCTATGAATCATATGTGTGCCTTGAAACTGGGAGAAAGGTTCTCTGCATAAAGATACAATATTTGAGCATCAGTACTTCCTGATGAACATCTGATGGTTACTAGTGATTACAAATTGACAAGAGTCAATTTTACTCAACTGCATTGAACTCCCCTTTCACTCCTTTTAAAAAATAGATCATTTCCAATTTTATTGTGCCTATCACAATCTGCATGGGTCTAATGTAAAGAACGACTCTTTAATTGGATCTTGAAGCTAATTTGGCACATGGGGTCCACATCCTTGAACTTTTAAAGTCACTGAATTCTCTCTATCTTGTCTCTTTTGGAGAGTCCCAATTCTCTTTTCACTGATTTTTTTCCCCACTTTCCTGTTCTGAAGATTGTACAAGGAGGGAGTGTAATGTGAGATGCATATGTATTTGTCTCTTGCATTAATGCCTGTCGTTACCCAGAGAGTGTCCCCTCTTCCTTGTTCATAGCCACTCTCTGACATCATAATATTGTACATATCCTTTCACGCATGGCTCATGAGTTGCACTGAGGAATTGGAGGCAGGAAGATGAAGAAGCTCTTCCTGCTTTGGTACAAATCTACCTGCTTTGGTAACAGTCCCTCCTTCCCTGTGTTCTGTCACACAGCATCTCCCTCTGGGGGTGGTCTGTAACTCATTACCATCACCTTTGCAGGAGCCTGATTGAATGAGTGTTCTCCGCTATCTTCTGAATACTAAACTCCCCCCCCCCACTCTCTCTCTCGGGTTTTCTAAGCCTCATTCAAGCACATGTATCTTTTGAATTTCTCCCACCTCATAATCCCTTCCAGCTACTACCTTCCCTCTCCTCCCATTGCAGCCAAACTTCATAAAGGAACTAATTGTCTCCACATCCTCACTTCCTACTCTCTCCTCAAGCTACTGCAATTTGGATTTCTTAGAAATCTGTTTCCCTGAGTTTTGCATTGGCTTTTGATCTTATTTTTCTATGTCCATTAATATCCTTCAAATCAACTTCCTGAAGCCAGAGTTATGCTCTTAAAAATTCAAATCCATTTACTGCATTCCCCAAGTTAAAAACCCTTCAATATATCTCCCCCTTGATATATAAGGTAATTCTAGGATCCTTAACATCAGTCCCTGGATTTATGGACCATCGGCCCCAGCTCATCTGTCTGACCACACCATGTTCCTTTGTCAATGTCCACCAAACATAGATAGTACCATTGCCTTCTATTCTCTGTTATTCCCAGCCTTGGATCTCAGACCTTACTATCTGCTCTGCCCTGGCTATTAGTAGCCCAACTCCTGCTCTTCCTTGCTGTAGCCCAACTGGCAACCCCCATAAAATTTCTCACATACCATTTCCCCAGTTATAAAGCTCAACACGTCATTATCTTGTTGCCAATTTCTCCCTTTATTTTTAGTGAGGTTTGTTGAAATGCAATCCACAGTATAAAGTTTACCCACTTAAAATATGGAGTTCAAGCTGGGTATGGCAGTACACACCTAGAAACCTATAGTTCAGGAAGCAGAGGGGAGGGGACCCACTTTCTATCCAGCCTAGGCTACATAGTGAGTTCCAGACCTTCCAGAACTACATGATGAGACACTGTCACAAAAACAAAACAAAACATGTTGCAACATGTGGCTTTAGTGTAATTGCAGGCCTACATGACCATTCCAATAATATAATTTTAGAGCATTTTTCATCTCTATATAAAGAAATGTAATACTCCCCCAGCAGTCACTCCCCAGTTCCATCCAACCTTTAGTCTTAGGAAAGCACTAATCCACATTATGATTCTGTAGATTTGCCTATTCCAGGTGATTCATATAAGTGGAATCATGAAATGAGAGGCCCTTAGTAACTGTGTCTTTCACTTAGCATAATGTTTTCAGGTTCACTACATTGAAGCATGCCTTGAGTCTTCATTCCATTTTAGTTCTAAGTAGTATTTCGTTGATGCTACACCATCATTGATTCATCATTCAACAGCTGGTAGATGTTGAAATTATTTCTACTTTGTGATGACTATCATTAATAATCATATGGTGAATGTTTGTAGGTGAGCTTTGAGGTGGACATATGTTTTCACTTCACTTGACTATATAGCTAGGGATGGGCCCTAAGGATCACATGATAACTCTGTGTGACAGTCTGAGAAGCGGCTTGCCTTTTCTATCTTCCTACCAGCAGTGACTGGGAGTTTAAGCAGCATTTGGTGTTGTGTGTCTCTGTGGGTTTGAACTGGTACCTCACTGTGGGTTTGATTGGCACTTTCTTGATATCAAATGATGCTGAGTCTCTTTCCCATTGATTATAGGCTGATTGTATGTTTTCCTCAGAGAATTCTATTCAAATCCTTTCTGCATTTTGATATTGAGTTATATATTAATATCTTCTTGCCTCTGAGTTGTAAGAGTTATTTTCATATTTTAGTTACTAGTCCCTTATCATATGTTTTTGTCAATTTTTCTCCTCTTCTTTAAGGTTGCCTTTTCAATTTTTAAATTTTAATTTTAATTTAGTTTTTAATTAAAATTGTTTTCATGTAATATATTTTATCATACTTCACCTCTCCCAGTTCCTCCCAGATCCTCCCCACTTTGTATTTTTGTGGGGGTTTTGTTTTTGTCTCTTCAGTTTTGGGTGGTATCATTTGAAGTCCATGAGTGTCTAGGTTTGATGAGGTCTACCATGTCTGTTGTCCTTTAGTTATTTATATTTTGGATGGTAGATCTCATAAATGATCTAGCCTTGAGTCATAAATGTTTCTCTTATAACTCCTGATTCTCTTGTAACTTTTTTTTACAATTTAGATTTGGTCATTTAGGCTTTTGAACTATCTTGAGGTAATTTTTTTTTTTTTGCCTGTGTATAGAAGGAGGTCTAACTTTATTCTTTCATGAGTGGACAACTGGTTTTCTCTGAACCCATTGCTAAAAAGACTAGTGCCTCTTCCCTCTTGCTCTCTTTGAACATCAACTCATCATACTGTAAGGATTTAGTCTATATTCCCAGTCCTATCCTGGGGGTCTGGGGGTGATAGGGATCACATTAAGTATTAAATTAATTGGGAAATGACATATTCACAACATAAGTTTTTGAGGCAAAAACACACCTTAATTTTTGCATCTTTGGTTTCTCTTAGAGATGCCTTCCTGTTTTAAGTATGGAAGGTCTGCATGCCTGTGGTAAACTGTCTCCTGGGTTTTATATTCCTTTTGATGCTACTATGAATGACATTGTTTTCTTGCCCTGCTTCTCATCTATCCATTGCTAGTTTTTAGCAATACATTGAGTTTTATATACTGATCTTATGTATTACAATCTATCTAAACTCATTCATTAGCTCTGGTTTCAAAGGGATCCCTTTGGATTTTAAAGATATAGAATCATATCTGAAAGTAGTTTCATTTTTTTTTTTTACTTTCCAAATTGTATCCATTTATCACTTTGGGTTTTTGTTTTGGTTTGGTTGTTGGGTTTTTGTTTTTTTTTCCCTTGATTTATTGTCCTGAATAGGACTTCTACCACAATTATGAACAGAAATTAAAAACAAACAAATGAATGAACAAAACCCCAGGCATCCTTATATTCCTGATCTTGGCATAGAAGCCTAGTCATTGACTGTTCCATATGATGTTAAATTTGAAGGTTTTTTTTTTTTTTAGGGGTGTGGGAATGTAGTATTTTTAATGTTACAACAAATACTGTATGATATTGTCCCCATTTTACAATTGAGAAGTTCACTCGGGGTTGCAAAGCTAGTTAATAGTAAGGGGGACTTAAAAGCTAGGTCTGTCATTTTCCTACTTTCCTATGGTGCTTTTCCAGCCATGTGTACAGTGGTTGGATTGTATTGTGTTCGTGTCTAGGTGATAGTCTATTTAGTATTCAGAAAACATTGCATCTAAATTTCATTCAGAGATGAGTATGTCCAGGACCATGCATATTTGTGTGGATGATGGGTTTTTCCCTTTTTATTATTTGAGAATTTCATACATGCATACAATGTGTTTTGATCAGATCTATCCCCCATTGCCTCACCTATAATTCCTTGTATGCCTCCCCAACCCACTTCCCCCTTCTAAGTTAATGTGTTCTTTTTTTAAAACCCACTGAGTCTACTTAATGCTATCTATATGGGTGTAGGGCCATCTTAGGAACCCGAGTAGCCTCTCAGGGGCCATATCTCTGAAGAAGACAGACTCTTCCTCGCTCAGCAATCTGAGAGAGTCCCTCCCTCACCAGTTGCCAATAGCTCCTTAGCTGGGGGTGAGACTTTGTGACAACCTCCCACTCCATGCTGGGATTTTGTCTACCTTGACCTCATGCTGGTCTGGAGCATACCGTCACCACTTCTGTGAGCGCATAGGAACAGCTCCCCCATTGTGTCTGGAAAACAGTGTTTTATAGCAGTCCTCCACCCCCTCCGGCTTCTGCATTCTCTCTGCCCTCTCTTCCCAGATGACCCCTGAGCCTTGGGAGAAGGGAGTGTGATATGGATGTCCTATTTACCTTTGAGGTCTTAATAGATACCCTCCATCAGGTTAAGGAACTTCAGTCTGTTTGTAGTTGGCTAATACACGTTCAGATATTTGCTTGGTGACTACATCCCCTGCTATATACTAAGCCTACATGTGTCTTCATTATTGCTACCTGAGCACAAAGTAAAGTGTGGGGAAAGGGAATCATTCAGTCACCACTTCCCAGGTTTCAAAAGAAATCGTGCTTTCATTTTTAAGTTTTATTTTAATTCAAATATAATTACGTCACTCCCCCACTTCACTTTCCTCCCTTGAATCCCTCCCATGTCCCCCCTCTTCATTCCTTCTCAAATTGATGGCTTCTTCTTTTATTATAATTACATATATCTATGCATATATAAATGTACCAATAGATAACCACAACCTGCTGAATCTGTTGAGTGTTACTTGTGAGTGTATGACTTCAGGGATAAACAGTTAGGGGGCTCCTCACTGGGAAGGAATAACTCTCCCTTTCCCAGAAGTCATTAGTTGCCTGTAGTTTTTCTGTGTAGGTACGGGACCCTGTAAAATCTGCCCGCCCCCATGCTAGTATGTCTATTGGTATTGTCGCTGTTCAGGTCTTGTTTATTCAGCCATATTGTTGCTGGAATAAGCAAAGGATTTGTCATGTTTACTACAGGAACTTCTTCCCCAGAGAAGAAGGTAATGGAACCTTGTTGCCAGGCCATTCTGTTTCTGGGTCACATTCTATAGTCTATACAAGAAGCCTTTCATGTACCCTAGACTTGCTGGGCGGGTTGGCTTGTATTACCTTTGTTAGAATCATGTCTTCCTCTATTTCTGCCTCATCTCAGCCCCCCTGCTCATTTCTGACTTAGCTTAGGCTGTGAGTAAGCACAAGCCAGGCTGAACACCTGTTCTCCTCTCCCCGCTAACCTGTTTGTTTTGAAGAAGGCATGGGTCTCCACTGCCACATTGCATGTGGTGTTTAGGTTAAATTATCAAGTTCAGAAATGCTAGCAGTGTATTGAGACAGGCGAGGCCATGTTGATCTCAACTGATTTCAAGAGTCTAGAGGGTCATGACATCTTGCTGAGGGCTCATCTAGCTAATGCCATCCACATCCATGTTGATGTACTGACAATACGGCAGGAGAGTACCTTCTAACAAAGTTAGTGTTTACACCAGTTTCCACTGCACAGCAATCTTTAATCTCTGTGAAAGTGAAAAATAGGCAGCAATGACCTTGATCTTGCTGATTGCTATCAACTATTCCTCAGAGTGGCTTCTATCCCAATAAATCCATCTCTCCTAACCTCTGAGGTCGCTGGCTAGACTTTGGGTTGAAGACTGGTAACACAACAGATGAGACCATCAGAAGCTTGGATCAAACTCTCCCATATAGGTCATATTAAGAGTTGGGAGTCTGGATTTGCCACTGGTAACATGAGAACTCCAGATCCCACTAAGAAAACATAAATACAATGGTTCCCAGTTACCCCAGAAGATCATCATCCAGCTTTCCGAGCTGGCTTTGGAAGAGAAATGTACTCCGCTGAGACATGAACATGCACCCTCGAAGAGCATAATCGGAGGGTGGGGGTGGGAATCCAGACTTGTGAGCTCCATCAGTAGAAAAGTACAGTTAGCCGAATCAGACACAGCACAGAGGGCAAGCAGTCCCCGGAGGAGCAGAAGGGTGAACTGAGGGGAGAGAAAACCAGAATAGTTCCTTGGATGGCTTCATCGTGCAGAAAGCTTTGAAATTCTGCTAGAGACTTTAGGAAGAATTATTAAGATAATGACAGACTATACAGACCAAAAAAAAAATGAGGCAATTAGTAACTCCTGGAAGAACAAAGAGTTACAGAAGAACGGAAATGTGATCCAAGAGTATTTCTTCACTCAGCGGTGAACGGTACATATATAATTGTAATAAAGTAGAAATTAAATATTGATTTAACAAAAAGTGGAATATAAATATATTAGAAGAATGAAGAGAAGATAGAGATATAAAAGTGGCTGAGGAACACCCAGCTCCATCTTCCATCACAGAAATCGATGGGCATTTAAAATTGACAAGTGAGGGAGCCACTGTCTGAGTATTTAGAAAAGTAGAGTAAGGCTTCCAAAGCAAGTCTGAGGAGAAGCGAGGACAGGAAGAGACACAGCCATCTGCCCTTTCTCCTTCGTGGCTTGTAATAATGATTGAGTTTTCAAATTATATGTGTTAAATTAAATTCTTACTAGAAAATAAATCTAAGAAGTCGGGGAAAACCTGAAAGTCAAACGCTTAGGTCTTGAAAGACGAGACCAGCTGGAAAGGAAAACTGGGCTCCTAATGCCATGGACGGGGACACATTACAGTTGCAGGGGAAATATCCATGCAGGGTTGTCAATCTGAGCCACGTACACTTGAGAGAAGCCATTCTTCTGCAGAAGTCCGCAGACGGCAGACTGGAGCACACAGAGGGCAGAGCTGCCTTTCCGGTCTGCCCCAGGGAGGACAGAGCCGGGCTGACTCCAAGATTCTGTCATAGCACCGCAGGCACACGGAGCCATGGGAGCCGTGGTGTGGAGTCTAGCTGCAGGCAGAGTAGAACAGATGGAAAGCGGCTTCAGAGGATTTTAAGGAAAAGAGCATCCCTATCTACTGGGGGGGACCCAGTGAGGGAGCCAGTCACTCTCACAGTAGGAAATGCCCAGGCTTGCTATGCTGGTCCACACGGTGAGAATGGGGCTGGGCCTCCGTGGTTACTTGAAGAAAGGAACCGTTTCTTTATTCCCCTTGGACCTTTTGCCTATGAGCATCTATGTCTTTCTCTAGGACAAGCTCCTGGTGGTCACTCAAGGAACTGGCTTCCTCCTCCATGGCGCTGTGCCGACCTCCTGTGGCAGGTCTGCAGCTAAACCTGATCTTGGAAGTGGAGTCAAAGATGCCTTTCAAGATCTTGGGCTGAGTTGCTAGCTGAGTCAGGCTCCGGTAAACCCAAGGACGTTAAGTTAGGTCATCAGAGCACTTTCTGACAACGGTAGGCACTTCCAGGAAAACAAAGCAGGAAGTGTCCGCTGTGGTAAAGAAGGAAAGGAGCCTACGCTACCAACTCGTGGAATCCATCTCTTGGAAAAAAACAGACTGACCCAGTGTATTCACCCCCCAGGTGGCGTTGGTGACCCAGGAATGGTCTATTCAGTGTCATTTACCGGTAGTGACATTCTTTTGTATCTGCATCGTAGTTGATTTACAGCTGAATGGCAAAATAAAATAAAATTTCCACAAAGGACTCTGGGTGTGAAAGAAGACTCTTAGGTCTGGTTTTAAAAGTACAGCTGAGGGAAAGGACAGTCTAGCCAGCAAAGGAGCCGCCTTCCTCCCCCTCCTCGTTCATCATGTGGTCCTTGGGTATCTCAAACGGGTCATTTTGAATCATGGTCATTTCAGAAAATAACCAGGGGAGACCCTACTCGGCAGTATATGCAGTGTAAGAGCTCAACTCTGGAAGCATCTCTCAGTGGGGGATTGTATTGGTTGTTTTCCTCATCTACGTAACAGAGTACCTGATATAACAACTTCCGGGAAGAAAGGTTTATCTTGACGTATTGTATCATGAGATTTTAGTCTACTGTGGTGGGAAGGGGATAGCAATGTTCATAGTGATTGGAGCATGTGGCACAGGTCCCTCACACCATAGTGGACTAGGAAGTAGAAACGGACCAGAACCAGGAGCCAGGCTATACTTCAAAACCCACTTCTGGAGACCTATACCTATCAGCTGCCTCCCCACCACCTGAGGGTCCCACATCCTCCAAAAATAGCGCCCCCTGCTCACACATGAGCCTTAGGGAGACATTTTGGGTTTAAACCACAATAGGAACAGCAAGTGTCTGTGTGGAAAGGACAGGGAGATGCAAACCTTCCCGAGTGTGACTTTATGAGAAGACCCCCCCCCCCATTAGAAAACAGATGGCACGGGCAGGATGGCTCCATCACGCACACATTCATGCCAAGAACAAGGTCACCATTTGAAAGTGACCACATCCAGTGCACAAACCACAAACCTAGCCAACTAATCCACACATTGAAGGGTGTTCTTGGTCATTTTATGTCCCCTGAATGGAATTTAGAATGAAATAGCTAATGGGCTGGATTGCCCGGTTCCATAAGATCTTTTTGCATGCAAAAATATTGGACCCATGGGTCAACATAAGCTCTGCTGCAAGAGGAAAATCCAACAGACTGAAGCAGCCATCCCCAAAGGTCAAAGGTGACTTTTTCTGAATATCTATGTGGAAATCCGGCATGCCTGTGCTCCAGGCTGCCTCAGCCTCCTGATATCCTGTGCCCCTTCTAAGTCTGCTTGAGTTTGAAGAACCAAGAAAGAGCAGTTTGTTTTGCAGCCATAGGGTCAACAGTGAGCAGCCCTGGGGTTGACCAAGCCTCTTTGGCATTGACTAGACTGGTATCCACAACAATTCAGACCAAGTTTCTCCCTCCTGAGGCTCTGTTCGGGAGCCAGGCTTTAATTTTCTCGTTAAAGTACCAAGACATAAGAGGAGAGGTTATTTGGTCAGTTGATTGAAATGCTGACTCACAGAGCCACACTGAGCTCCAGCGGACTCAGGGGGGCTATAGTGGCCATGACGTGACGCATAAACTCTTCCTGTCTAGAGTTTGGAGATCCTTTCCCCCAGTCCCTCAGCACAGGACAGACCAGCTAGCATGCTCCTTTGCTCTACCTTCTCAGGGTTCTTTGCATCCCTCAGCAAAGGTCAAGAAAGGCCCCAAGGCAAGGGCAGTGTGGTGCGCTAAGGACTCCAGATGCTCACAGCCCTGCCAGAGTCTCACCATGCACGGGTGAGAAAGCCTCTGTGGTTGTCTTCTGTGATGACTGCCTTTATCTTCCATGGACCTGGAGATGCTGAGAACATAGTTCGGCTTCATTGCTGTTTGAGGGAGAAGCAAAGCTGAAGGAGTCCCCACCCCCACCCCCACAAACCAAACAAACAAAAACACTGAGTGTGCAATTACAGCTGCTTTCAGGGACTCAGCTTCCCTGGGTAATGAAGCTTCCTCTTCTGCCTTCCAAACACCACACAGGCTTATCGATGGTGGGCCTGCAGATGTATCTGGAATTCTCTCGGCAAAGCCATTCTCAGGCTTCCAGACGGGAAAGAATATAGAGAGGGGTGTAAAGTGTCCCTGGCACCAAGAGATAGTCCCCTGCACAAGTGCAAAAGAAGATGGAGAGAAAGAAGGAGAAAAGGGGGGGTGGAAAGACCTGGAAAAGGAACTTGAGAATAAAATGGTAGGCAAGCCAAGGAACAAGGCTGGAGCAATATAAGCAATGCTGAGAGAGACAGGAAACCAAAGAGTGTGGGGGAGGGAGACTGACATGCCCGGAAGCTGGTAGGGATGCTGCAGGTAAAGCCCACCCCCACCCCACGTGAAGTGCCTATCTGGCAGAAAGAAATGTGGACCTGTTCATCACTCACCAGACTTAAGTAACTCTTAAACCTTCAAGGCCAAGGCTCCCACACAGCGTTGTGAACAAAAAACCCATCTGGAATAACTTGTCTTCAGAACAAAACAAAACAAAAAAACAAAACAAAAAACAAAAACAAACAAACAAACAAAAAACTTGAAAGATTCCGATCGAGAAAACTCAAACCCAGGCCTGGGAGTCTGAATTTTTAAAGCTCCCCAGGAATGGATGTGGTCCTTGAGTGACACCGGGAACCACTGCTCTTCCATGCCACCAAATGGGGTGTCTCTCTGGGCTCTGGTAGCCAGAGGGGGCAGAAATGTCTGGTGAATTCCAGCCTAAGGTTTGCTCTGGTCAGAGGCTCCACCCCCAATCTGCTCAAAACACAGGCTGCTACCCAAGAGAGCTCCAAGGTCCCTCCCACCTCTACTCACTTTCCCCTTTCCTTCTAGCTTGCAGAGAACTAATGTCCTGGTTGATTTTCTTGCCCTAAACAAGCTAATTAAGCAATAATCCTACCAGAATCCATCACTCTGACAAGGTTGTTGATTAATGGTCCCCCAGCCAAGCCCAAAGTGCTTAATATCCCAGCAGAACGGTCAATAATGAATGCGGCAGTGGAATGGCACGTGGCTGCGGGTCTGGCCACATCAGAAAAGACGAATGTGGAATGGGCAGTGGGGCCCAGGTTTGCAACCCGGTAAAGGCAGAGGAGGGGAAGGAAGACTGGAGTAACTCTAACCACGGGCAGCAGTGGGCAGCCTTTTGACACCGTGACCCGCGACCATCATCTACAAATGTGTTTGGACACATCGGTTGCTCTCCTGAGACTTGTGTGGCCAGCATCCATGGAACTCTGTATCCTTCCATCTGAGACCATAAAGTGCTCTCAGAATGTAACCCTGAATAACTCTGGACCACAGAACGACCCCACACAAGGTAGTGAACACACGAAGGCTTTGGTTTTACAGTAGTGTCCACTCTGGAGCTGCTGGGGTGAAAGGGAAGACAGGCGAGATGATACAGTGATTTCCTTTGAGAGGTAGATTTCAAGTCCAGACTGGCATACCTATTCATTTTCTGCACCCAGAACATTATTGCAAACACTCTAGTCCCTAAAAAGATCTCAAAGTAACTTCCTTCAGTGTTGAGAGACAGGGCCTTGATCAAGCAGAATGTGATGAAATATTGCCCCCTGGTGGTCACAGTTGCAGCTTCCACGGGTCTACCTTCCTAAGGAACCTGCCCCCGCAAGGGTTCAGGAGCCTCTGTGAGGACCCCATACTCCGTATCATCTGAACTGCCACAGCAACATACACAGCCATACGTACTGGCTAACGTTCTGCCCATTGTGAAGATTTCCCTTTAATGGCGTCTTTCAGGGTTGTCCCAGAGAGGGGTTGTAACGCTGCAGCTGTCCACTTCTGGGTGGTGTCTGCACAACGTACAGAACCATCAGTAAACCAAGCCCTGGTCTTCTCTTCCTCAGTCAAATGACCATAGGGAACACTCCATGAGACTATAGGTGCATGCTTGGGAGCAGAAGCCATTGAAACAGGAGTAGAAAACACAGGCATTTGGGCAACGTCTCCATGGAACTTGCTGGTGCCCTCAGGACCTGCTTGGGCCTGATCATGTATCTACCACTTCCATTTGATAATGGATTGCCTGTGAAACTGCCCATCATCTTTGAATCCTCTTTTTTTTTTTTTTTTTCCAGAAAGAGTGGGTTTTTTTGGCAAAGCATCCTTGACCAAAGAGAGGGAAATGATCCGCTCTCTAGCTCTGCTGCCCCCTCACAATGCACTGACTGGTTCTATCACATGCCGGGGCATCTTAGGTCTATACAAGTGTCCAGTTCTGTTCAGCTACAAAGAACATAGCATACAAGGATTGCTCCACGAATGGTAAGAGCGTAGTTGATGGAGAATGGTGTAAAACAGGGAACGTGATGGACTAGACAGAGCCTTCCGCTGAACCTCCCAGCCTAAGGCTTAAGTCTGTTCTTTCTCTCTTCAGCTGTATGTCCTAGGGGAAAGGCTTTCTCCTTCTGGGCCTCTTCTCCAAGA
>CABHPP010135848.1:24497-41442 GCA_902168425.1 Peromyscus attwateri | reverse complement strand
TTGGTGGCGCACGCCTTTAATCCCAGCACTCGGGAGGCAGAGCCAGGTGGATCTCTGTGAGTTCGAGGCCAGCCTGGGCTACCAAGTGAGCTCCAGGAAAGGCACAAAGCTACACAGAGAAACCCTGTCTCGAAAAACCAAAAAAAAAAAAAAAAAAGAATAGAGATTAGAAATATCTAGTTGTTTTCCCATTTATAGGATGCAAGCATAAATACTAGTTCTCTCATTATACTTTTCCTCTCATAATACCAAAGGTATAAGCAATTATATAAATGCCCAACAATATGTTGACATACTTAAATGGTAGAATTGAGACCAGTCTGATACCCATAGAGGGAGAATAAATTTCCCCTTCTACCAAACGCATTGCCTCAAGGAATAAATAACGGGTAAACTTCTACTGGGGCAAGATAAAGAAGGTCCCTGTCACATAAGCCAGAAGAAGGTATAGTGATGGTAGACGTAGAAAAGAAGCTTTGTCAATGTAGAAGTCAGTCTCCATCAGCTGAGAGAAAAAGAATCCCTCCAAATCAGATACTCTGTAGACATAAGATAGAAAAAAATAAGAATGTTGAAAAATTATTTATAATTATGACCTAGGTAAACAGGTATTGTCCAAGAGTGATGTGAGAACATGAACACATAAAAGCATCCTTTGATTTAACCATATGTGTGACTTTTCTGAGGGGAATGTGATAGGGTAGCAATGACTAATCAAAATCACAACCCCACCCAAGTCTAGCTTAGTGCAGCAGAGAGTTCCTTGGAGTTCTGTGAGTCTTGTCTGGGGTTCCTTAAGGAGCATGGACGGCTCAAAGACAACTTTATCGTTAGTCATCTGGCATGGGGGAAGACCTGCAAAAGCTTCATCTTTAGAGATTTCTGCACACCTGCAGGCAGCTATAGAAGTCAAAAAAACCTCCTCTCCACAGCAACCTTTAATGCTTCCATAAACTGGGAGGTGAGAGTCTTGTGAATCTCATAAGTTTGAGGAACTTCATAAGACTTGTAAGTTGTAAGCTTTGTTGAGTTTTGGAGTCTCCCTCCATGACAAATTATTTCAACCAGTAAGAAACTACTGATACTCCATCCCTTTTTCTGGCTATTATCTTATTATTTCTACCTCTACTACAATATTCTTTGAGCCTTGGAGAGGGTGAAATATATGTCTTTCTGTTTTTCTTCACAATCAGCTAAGTATCAAGCCACTGTGCCACACAAACAATTACTTAATCTCAGAAGATGTCTAATTATGAATTTCTCTAGTAAAAGTCCTGTTACAAAACAGAAGCTTCTTTGCATGGTCAATTGAGGATGATAGAAACACTAATATATGGGCATAATCTCAACTGTTTAGAAGGCAATTTGAGAAGTTCATCTTCATATCCATTTACTAAATAAATCAATAACTGTAAAGTCTACCCTAAGGCCTATGATCCCCTACCCTCAGCCAAAGCCTGTTCCCTACTTTACAGCAGATATTGAGTTGTCTCCTGTGGAGCACTCAGATGCCTCCATGACAATCGTGCTACTATTACATCTGTGAGCACATTTTGCCCAGAATGTTGGTACTGTAGCATACAGAATATGTACCTAAGTAGGACTGTTAGTTACATTTTTTTCCCCACCGAGCAATCTGCAGAGAACCTTTCTGCCAGTAGGAAAGGAGCTTCCTGTTTAGTCTCAGCCCAGTTTCCCCTGGTCCTGAAGCCAAAGTGTAGTATCTTCGTAGTAGAGACTTACCCCATGCCTCTTGAACACAGTCAACAGTTGTTCATGGTCCCTGATGCCAGCTTATCCTCTCTGGCCAACAACTCCTCATAGAGAGGTATTTCAATCCCTGATGGTGAGATATTTACTGAATAATCTTCTAGCTTCTGAGATTGGACTTCCATACTCACACACACTGCTGTAACTTGACTCTGTAACTAGTGTCTTTACTGTTACTCCAGATGCTTTTTTGAAATCTCTAAGATGCTAAAGTTTAAAATTATATGAAGAATTCTATATCCTTTTTGAGAGAGGATGAGTAAGATCTGTGAAGGTTCTCTATCATTCATTGCAGGCAAGTGCAAGTTGGTCTTGAGTGGTTAAGGGGATTCTTTTTTTTAAAATCTTTTTTGTTTTGTTTTGTTTTTCAAGACAGGGTTTCTCTGTGTAGCTTTGTGTCTTTCCTGGATCTCACTCTGTAGACCAGACTGGCCTCAAACTCACAAAGATCGACCAGCCTCTGCCTCCCAAGTGCTGGGATTAAAGGCATGCGCCACCATCGCCCGGCCCGGCTGGTTAAGGGGATTCTAATAAAGAAATATTATCAAGATCTAATGCACTACTAAAACATCTCACCACCGCTATCAGTTTTTTAATTAAAAAAGCAATATTGGTGCAGTAGCATGGGTGGGGACCACTGCTAGCCTTTCATAATCCACAGACATTTTCATGAGCCATGTGGCCTCTTCCTCTTGGAACATGGCTGTTGTGCATCACTGTAAGAATGATGGTCTCTGTGGGAGATGGCTTCCACTGCTTGGCTTGACTCAGGTTCAGGTGTGCTCTCTCATGCTGTCTCTGCCAATAGTCCCAGCTCCATGGTTCTGATAGGCCAGTACTGTGGGTCCTTATGCTTTCGTCAATCACACCCAGCTGCTGAAAGGACCCTCAACTGTGTGAATGATACCCCACCCCATATATGTTACATCAAACATTCTGTGGGCTTACCTGACAAGCTTAGTCTTTTCTTCCAATAACTTTTCTCAAGCCTTAAAGTCTTCCAGAAGATCCCTAGCAAGGTGTTTGTTTTCTAGTAATTTTCTCCCTAGGAACTTTTGCTCAACACATATCTTGCTATATTTGCCTTCACTGGCTGGGTAGACTTTGTCTTCTTGGTCTTTTTTTATCATCCCTTTATTATTTTAAAGTTTTAATTTTAATTAATATTTTCATACTTATTTTATCCCTCCCCCTGGGTTTGTGTGTATATATGTGAGTGTGTGTGTGAGAGTGAGTGTGTGTGTGTGTGTGTGTGTGTGTGTGTGTGTGTGTATTCGCCATGGTATGCAGGGGGACATTAGAGGACAACTTGGGGAAGCTGGTTCCCTATTTCTAACATGTGGACTCCAGGGATCAAATTCATATCATCAGGCTTGGCAGCAAGTACCTTTGCCAACGAAGTCATCTGGCCCTGCACCACAACTTTGTGTACCCAGTTTGCACAATGGTCTTAGTCATTCAGATTTCCCAGAACTTCTCCTTCCTCATAAGCATCATGTCCCACTACAGGATTCAGCAAATCCACCAAAGGCCCACACTTGCCCCAAGGTCCCATTCAATGCCATTTTTAACTTTCTTGTGAACACAGTCCTATCTGGCTTGGTGAGCTAGACACAAAACACTGCCTCTCTCATACCCAGTTCTCTGTCTTTCTATCATCCTTCAGTAACCTGCAATGGAGAATCCCAGACAGCAATAACCAACTGCCACTAATGGTTCATACAAACCAGTACATCAGGGATTAATTTCCCCCACAGTGCTTCAAGTTACGCAGCCTTTGTGTCACAGAGGGATGGGTAATTATATTACTTAATATCTTCCTTTCCACAGTACCCAGACTGATTCTGTCTATGCCTATGTCCTACAGCTTCGTGAATGAGAGCCCATTTCTTTCTTAAAAGTCTTTCTGAGGCAGTTCAGAGACAATATCCCTGATCATAGTGGTTCTTTTCCAATGGACTATTAAAGCCCCTATCTGCATGCTGAGTCGTAATTTTTCCTTTTCTCTGTTACCCTCACCTTGCTCTCTTCTTCATTATCTGACACTTCCCATGGGTTCTAACATTTTAGGTCCTAGGAAGGGCTCTTTAGCCCATATCCAACTTACATCTCATTCCCTCATATCTGCCAACTGTAAGAAACAGCAAAGCAAAACCTCCATATTTTTTCCTATTTTATTTCCAAAGGAGAGGCTAACACAGAGTCAAGCAGCAGCATGCACTTTTTCTGTTGTAATTCCTCCCGCACACAGGCCAGTTCCTCCAGCTGAGCTCAGTTGCATGTCTTATGATCCACATCAAAGGCCACAGCCCTGATACCACATCCTGCTTGTTATGTCCTCTGATACTTGTTACTTTAGTGATTTAAATAACACTCTTTAATCCGTTAGTGGTTGAAAGGCAGTCCCAGAGTCACTATATGGATTTCACTTATCAAGGAAACATGCCACTCCATACTGAGTAGAGGAAAATGACAACCCTGGGATTCTTCCAAAAGATGTTCCATTCAGAGATAGCTTGGCCTTTGTTATTTATACCGTCATTGATGACAGGGCTCATCAACCACTACTGCAGCTGGAAAGAAGCACCCTTCCATAACAGAAAAAGGGAGCCAGATTAGGATTGTCTCTGTGACATTCAACCCTGTCAGGCAGGAATCAGCCTCACCCACCAGGACCCAATCACACTACTTCTCCCCGACTCATTTTCAGTTTGTAGGTCTCTGTTTTGGCAGTTTTTGAGTGGGACTTTTTCCAAGAAGGTAAGAACAAACATCTATTCTTCCCTTTTTGGTTTTGAACATCCAAAACTAGGCTAATAAAACTCCGTTCTTTTTTAAGAATCTGCTTCAGGTATTTCATCATAGCAATGAAAACCTGATTAATACAATTGTATTTCTGTTCTTTTAAATTTACTCTCTCTCCTCTTCCTTACGATGTTTTGTATAATACTTATTTCTGCATGATAATTCACATCCTCTAGAACTAAAGTAATGATTCTACCCAAGTCTAACTTAGTAAGCTAACAAGTTTATTGAGATTGCTTACAGGAATATTGGCAAGAGTTATTCACAGAAGACTCAAAGACAACCTGATCTCTGACAACATTATGCCACCATGAAACAGTTTATAGGACCTGTATTCCTTGAGTTCCTTTGTATGACTTGTAGGTGCCTAGAAAGACTAAAGAGTGCTCATTCCTCAACAGTGCTTAGTACTTACATAACATTTTGGGAGTGTGGGTGGGAGCACTTGTGAACCTTGTAAGTTTCAGGAATTTCATGAGACTTGTGAGTTATTTTCTTCCTAAGTCTTGTAAGTTTTGTTTAGTGTCTAAACCATAAGAAGTTCCTTCCATGATATGAGAGAATGTTTCAATTTGGAGGGAAATTTGTGTACAATATGATATGCCTTGTAATAGTTGCAGAAATGTATTTGGAAGGATGATATCAGAAAGTAGAATGGGGATTTCTTTGGGGCAAGAGGGATAAGGGGAAGTGAAGAGAAGAAAATGAAAATAAAGGGGAACATTCATGTGACCAACTGTATACACATTTGAAAGTGTCCTATGAAATCCATACCTTTGTATAAATAATGGTATATTTAATAATGGAGAGATTTCATCAGTTGTGCAGAGATGCAGGGTATATTGAGAGCTAAGTGAGAACACAAAGGAAATCCTACTGACACACCAGGCTCACACTTACCGAAACGTAGCAGCATTTCACTTTGGGGAGTCTGAAACTTGTGATCCACCAGAGATGACTACTGCCACAGTGAAACAGCTCTACTGTGGGCTTGACTTAACTCCCAAGAACAGTGGCCTGACAGAAGGACAGCATCTTCCCAGCATAAGCACTATGAATTTTCTGTCTCTTTTCTTCTTACACAAAATTCTGTGCAGCAATTTAAAAATATTTACACAGATAACAAGAACGTAATAAGTTCCACTCAAGGGATAAGATTTGAAACAGAACCAGACACAAGAAACATTTAACTATCAGAATCATCAAACTTTAATTGTCATTATCATATTTAAGAAACCAGTTGCAAAGAAGCATATTATGCTTGTGTAATCAGACCACAATTCTAGCACAGGGTGGAAGCTAGAAAAGCAACTGAATTTAAATCCTAAAATCCCGGGATTATAAAGTATGGTGAGAAAAATGAAGAATGTGTTAGAAGACATGACACAACAGAAAACAGAATCATAAACTGAGATATGCTCAACAGAAATTATCCAAATTGAACCACAAAAAATAAAACGGAGTGGAAAACAAAATACTGAATGGAAGACAAGGTCAGAGGAGCTAAATGCTAAAATGTCTCTGTTAGTCTTCCTTGAGCATATCTTCCCTTCTGACATGACTTGTTATGTGACAGTGAGACATGAGTACTTGGCTAAAGAGTCAGGCACCAGCACTATTCACAATCACCAGGGAATGGAACCAGCTGGGCTGTCATGTATGTATATAATTGAATTTCATTCAGTCACCAATAAATGAAATCCTGATTTCACAGAAAAATGGATGGAAATGGAAATCATGGTAAGCTAAACAAGTCAAACTCAGCACAACACTTTCATGTGTTTTCTATTTTATGCAGAACCTCAACAAAAATTTCTCTCTCAGAAAACTTCAGTGAGCTGGAGGGGAAGAGAGTGTGAAGAATTCCTGTAGCAGGAAAGCAGAATGGGAGCTGTCTGAGGTTAGAGGAATCATGAAAGAGAGGTGGTGTGATGATGGGTGTAGGGGGAGGGATGAATCATAAGAAAGCATAATGAATATCTGTATGAAATTGCCTCAGTGGAATACATTACTTTGTGTATTTAACTTAACTTAAAAAATTTACCAGCCTATTAATGACGTCATATAGCCAAGGTGAGATCCAAGGCATTTAAGATGTAGGCAGAACTTTTAAAGAATAGATTATTAAGACAGAGGGGAATATTGTGATACTTTTCCTTTCCTAACCTACTCAGAGGTTTAAACCAGAGTGTCCCATTAATGATGACAAAGCCCTTGGTATCATGGACAACATTTCAGCCCAGTAATACTTGCAGTTCATATTTTGAGGAATTAAAGGAGATACGTTCAGCGTTGCTAACTATTGTGTTAGTATAATAACTAAACATATGTTGATATGTTGTACTGAATATAAATCCTCAGCTATTGATGTCTAAAATGAAATCTGGAGTCATTTTATGACTTCTGTAGAAGCAAACACAATTTTTGTCATGTCACAATGGTGACCATCAGAAGACATCATGAAAATAATAGTAGGGCATATTATCAATAATAAGGGAAGATTTTAAATGTAAATAATTGGAACCTAATTAGATAACATAAACTATTTAATGGCACTTTTTGTTTTCCACATACCATTCACAGAAATATCAGAAACTAAATTACAAAAATGATCGTGTTTTAGAATTTTATACCTTCAAAAACAAAGTTAACTACTAAGATAAATGGCAATTTTAGATGCAAAATATAGTTATATAAAAAATTAGTCATAAACAGCTAGGCCTATGAGAATATACAAAAATATGCAGCTTGACAGCACAAATTCAATCAGAAGTTGGTTCAGTAAAGAATAACTTTAAGATGATTTCAGTTTATTACAGAAATGAACACTGTCTAACATTGTACAAAATAACTGTGACACAAAAAGCTATCTAATGACCCAAATATTATCCTTTGCAACATTCTTTAGTTTATTTTCATTTATATTTAAACTACAATCATATCAAACTGCCAATAAAACTAATAATCTAGTCTTCAATTTTAACACATTCTTCATTCAACCATTTGATCACTATTTCAAACTACAATTATTGACTGTTTATGACATTCTATGCTCTGCCTTGTACTAGACACAAAATAAAACATATTAAGGGCTGGAGAGATGGCTCAAAGGTTAAGAGCACTGGCTGCTCTTCTGGAGGTCCTGAGTTAAATTCTCAGCAGCCACATGGTGATTCACAACCACCAGTGCCCTCTTCTGATGTGAAGGCAAAACATACAAACAGAATAGTGTATACATAGCAAATAAATAAATCTTAAAAAAAAATCAAAAATTTCCCACAGAGATGATTGGCTGATTTGCCTATGATCACAATAAATATTTAAGAAACTATAAAACTGAAATTAATAAAAACTGTATTGCATTGGAAAACAAATCATCAGTATTCTTTCTGTAATTAAGTTCCACAAGAGAAGAGATCACCACTCACTTTAAACTGCATTTTCATAGAATCTAGGAATTGCAGGGCCTAGAGAGATGCCCTAGTGTTTAAGAGTGCTTGCTGATCTTCTGGAGGACGTGAGTACAGTTTCCAGAAGTCTGAGGACACCTCACAGAACACAGTCTCTTCTGATACTGCTGATGTTTAATCATCTCTCTTAACTCTATAACAACTTGTTGCAGAAGATGATATCTACAGCACACCCACTGGTCAAATGATGACACCTTAACTCCTTGGAGCATCCTCAGGAGGTGTGTGGCTGTCATTCTGAGGACACTTAACTTAATGGGCTTGAGGAAGAAAGTACCATGATGTCATGATAAGATCCTATGCTACTTTCTTAGATAAAAGAGTTTTGTTTCAAGAATTCTAAATCCTCTATGTACAGAAGTGCACTCACTCCTCGAGAGGAAAAGATTAAGCATATTTTGTTATATCATCTTCAGACTCAGAGCAATGCAGGTACAGAGTGATTTGGCAACTTACCAAAAGCAGGCTGGTACTAGGATTAGGAATAGAGACAACTCAAATTCTATAACATAGATGTATTACTCCAGGATAATGTTTTACAAATAAATATCAATCTAAATGTAATATCACAGCCTGAAAATACTTATCTTTTTATAAAGTTAAACCTAAGAAAGTTTGGCCCACTCCCTTATGTGATCTATATTCCCTAGAAACTACAATGACACCTTGCTGATTTGAATATTTGAAAAGAGGTATTTATCTGTGTTTTAAACCATGAGTTTATATAGCACTTCATTCTTTAGAGGAACTGAGTTATCACACAAAATTAAATATCATACAAAGAATCACGAGAGAGAAGGAAAAGTAAACTTAAGGGACCAGTATAACCATACTAATCAGGTTGTCATTGCTATGATGAAATAAACACTGAAGCAGGTTCTAATGAAGAAAGAAATTGAGTTGGCCCAGTTTTGAATGTCAAAAGTCAAACAGCATAGTCTATTAAGTCAGACTCAGGTAAGAGCAGCGATGAAATCATGACATGGCAGGAATTCATATGAGAGCAGATGGACACATCTTACAGCAGAAGCACAGAAGGTTGGATGGGCACAGCTTGGCTACATTTATAACAACTCTTTCAACATAACCAATAAAGTCTTGAGAAAATGTCCAATCTTTTATAAGAGCATATTCACAGTGACCAAAAGATCTCTCACGAAACCCCACCTCTTAGTGGTCCACTCTATCTTCCAGTGAGACCTCACTAATGACCAATCTCTTCACACAAAGGCCATGGGGACACCAAAACCTAAATCAGAGCTATGGCCAAATAGTAAAATCAGACAGAAGTACATGACTACATGTATGCGTGTGCTACTGTGCCCCTGGGACCAGATCCAGGATAGTGCAGACAATTCGGGAACAATTACAAAGTCACTTCTCTTACAAAAGAAACAGGCAACACTGGCTTAGGCTAAGTTTTCCTGTGTCCCAACCGGTCCTGCAGCCACTCAAACCCAATTAAACACACAGAGGCTTATATTACTTACAAACTGTATGGTCTATGGCAGGGCTCTTGCTAGCTAGCTCTTACATCTTAAATTAACCCATTTCTATAAATCTATACTTTGCCACATGGCTTACCAATACCTTTACATCTTGCTTCTCCTGATGGAGGCTCGCAGCGTCTGCCTTGCCTCTCCTTTCTCTTCCTGTCTGTCTGTTTGGATTTCTTGCCTGCCTCTAAGCTGCCTTGCCATAGGCCAAATGGCTTTATTTATCAACCAATCAGAGCAACACGTATTCACAGCATACAGAAAGACATCCACAGCAACACAATATTGCTGAATATTAAACACTGGAAACCATTATCTCTGGTTTCATATAAATTAAAGGCAATGATTGATGCAGTAGAAAAATTCTTACATCAACTATAGAATTAAATATCCACAGTTACTTACAGACCATAACATCCAAAGACACTTCAGAAACTGAGCGTGGCTTTGGAATGAGACAACGCAGGGCCTGTGAGACTAGTTCAGGTGTCACTGGTGAGGAAGTGACTTCCTTCAAATATATATCACTCCCAAGTTCTGCAAGGATTTTAGCTTCACACAATAATTGGTGTTGGGTTATTTGCTTATTATGAGGCTTTTGTTTGTTTTTTTTATATTTGATTTTTAAAGATTTATCATTATTTTAAATTGTGTGTGTATATGAGTATTTATGGGGGTAGGGTAAGTGCAAGTCCCTAAGAGATCAGAGCTCGCAGATCCTTCTGGAGCATCAGTTTTAGGCCGGTAACAACCTGCCTGAGTGGGTGCCAGGAACCGAATTCAGATTCGCTGCAAGAGCAGTATGCTTAACCACAGACATGTATTTCTGGGTGTTTTTTTTTTTTAATCTAAAATAAGAGTTCTTACTTTGAGACCTACAGATAAATTCAGAAGAGAGTTCCAGAAGTTTTAAACTTGAATATGCATTCTCTGAATTTTCACATTTTGAGGGAATTACTCATAGTTTTACTACACTCTCAAGAACCTTGACGCCAAATAATCATTTGCTACTGGTTTATAACAAGCACATATTTGCTGACACAGTATTTTGTCAGAGCCTTCTTCAACATGGAAGAGGGAGTGTTGCGAGGCCTGCCCTGTGAGCCTTGTAGTTCGTCTCAGGACAGCGAGAGTGCAGGAAGAAGCTTCACTGTGAAGCACAGTGAAGGCCACAGGGCAGAGACACAAGCCACCTACAGATGGAACTTCTCTCTCTTTCTCACTTCACCCCAGCATTACCAAGGCTTTAGCAGAAGTATAATGGTTGTGAAATATTAACTGTCGCTGAGAAAGGAAACCTAGAAGAGAAGTCCGTACTGAGAAGGAAGAGAATAACAGATCCTTGGGGCTCACTGACCAGCCAGCATAGCCTACATGAGAAGTTCTGGGTCACCAAGGAACCCTATCAAAAATGAATGAAAGAATGAAAGAAAGTAAGAAAGAAAGAAAGAAAGAAAGAAAGAAGGAAGGAAGGAAGGAAGGAAGGAAGGAAGGAAAGAAAGAGAGAGAGAGGGAGGAAAAGAGAGAGAGAGAGAAGAAAGAGAAAGAAAGAAAGAAAGAAAGAAAGAAAGAAAGAAAGAAAGAAAGAAAGAAAGAAAGAAAGAAAGAAAGAAAAGGAGGGAGGGACGGAGGGAAAGCTTGAGGGCAAGAGGAGTGACTCTTGGAGTAATTCTCTGTCTGGATTCCATACAGCTGGACACACATGCACAGATATCTGCCTCATCACATGAACACATATGGCAAGTGTTCCCAGTAATAATGTACATATTAGAAAAGAAAAAGAAAGTTTCAATATTCACACTCTATGGTTTCACTTACAATTACTAGATTATAAGCCTAATTCTTAAAAAATGTAAGAAAATAAGAATTAAGTCAGAATTATTAAAATTGCACATGACAAAATGTTAGAGAAAATCAACAAAACCAGTTCCTGCTACTTTTATGTTTGAGGGATGTGTGTGTTAAAAAAGAAGAGAAAAAGAAGAAAACAAAACACACAGACACAATAGAAAACAAAAGGAAGGTAAAGTGGGCCCACTGAGGGTTGGGTTACCACTGCCAAGGGCTGACCCTAACCCCACCCACCATGCTTTTAATCGAGCCAATGTTCAGCACTTGCAGTAGCTTGGGGAGGCAGCATACATACATACATACATACATACATACATACATACATATCAAATTTCATGAACCAGAATTTTTATGCATATTTATGGAGCATAGGACAGACTAGGATTTCTTTTGCTTTGTTGTTTTGTTTTTTCTTGTTCGTTTGTTTGTTTGTTTGTTTGTTTAGACACAGGGCTTCTCTGTGTAGCCCTGGCTGTTCTGTAACTCACACTGTATATCAGGTTGGCCTTGAACTCAGAGATCTACCTGCTTCTGCTTCTCAAGTGCTGGGAGACTAGGATTTCTGGTGAGCAAATTCCCCAAGCTCCAGCAAAGTTGCCCAGGAAAGCCTTCTCTGCATGTTGTGTGACAATTGTGCTTCAGCTGAAAAAAACAAAACAAAACAAACAAACAAAAACAAACCTTTAAGTACCCTGCCTTGAGTTTTGTCTCCTGGGGAATTGTGACATGATGAACTGAATAACTGTAGAATGTCGTGTACTAGGAGGGATAAGAACTGAGTCTAGGATGCTTGTCAGTTCCTTCTTCTGTCAGTGTTTTCACATTCCTAGAACATTATACAGTTGGATTTGAGAACTATAAAGGAGAAAAAAAGGACCGAGTCACTCTAAGCTCCACCTCCCCCCCCCCCCACAGCTGACCTGCAAAGAGGTCATCATTAATGTTTCATGAATGTAATGAAACAATGGAGCAGTGAAATAAAAAACATTCTGTTTTACAATTTTAATTATTAGATATAATAAGTCCTCTGAAATACACAAAGATCTGAAATTTTACTTAACAAATATATCACTCAAATAACCTTATACACATTAAGGAAATTGAATCAATTGTTAAAATTTTTCAAAAATTATGCAGTCAAGGGTTTTTCCCAGTGAGTTCTACTGACTTTTTAAACAGGGACTGGAAAGATGGCTCCATGGTTAAGATCACTGTCTGCTCTTCCAAAGGACCTGGGTTTGATTCCTAGCATCCACATGCTGACTCAAAACCATTATAAATCCAATAATCAGGGATCTGAAGCTTTCTTCTGGCCTCCATGGGCACCAAGAACACACATGGTATGTAGACACATATGCCATCAAAACACCCATACACAAAAAATAAAATAAGAAGGCCAAATAAATGAAGGATGAAGTCACAAAAAGACACAGATGGATACCAAACGTGTGATGTAGAAGTGTGACATTACTCCTCTAGATTACTTAAATGTGGTTCCCAGAACCCACATTAGGTGGCTTCCAAACACTTATAATTTCAGCTTTAGGGGACATGACATCTTCAAACCTTTGCACTTACACACACACACACACACACACACACACACACACATACAGTAGATCTGGAGAAGAAGATATAGTCCAGCATTTAAGAGTATTCCTCTCCATCTTGCAGAAGAATGGAGTTTGGTTCCCCAGTACCCAAATCAGGCAGTTTGTAACTGACTATAACTCCTGATCTCCAGGGATCCAATGTCTCTGGTCCCTGTAAGCACCTGTGCTGAAGTGCTTATTCCCACATGCAGGCACATGACACATACAAATAATTACAAATTAAAAGACTCTTTCACTTGGAGTTTGGTTTTTAAAAATTACAGCTCCCTAATAAAAGAAGCCAGAAGTCATTGGAAAATGAGTATGCTATAGGTGAGTATATCATATTTCCACAGGGCAGGAAATACAGAATAATTAATAGCAGTTAGAGGAAGAATAGACACTAGATGGTAGAATTGCAATATGTCATAGCAACAAACACATACATGTAAACATGACTGCAGACATGCACAAATACATGCATGTATACATTTATGTAGACACACAGGTATGTGTACCTACAGAATTTAGGAGATGAGCATATCATAGGACACAGAAGCCAACTAAGTCTTTCAGCAGCCAAAATTGTAATAATCTAATAGATAAAACAGCAAAAAATAAATGCAGTGGTATTGAAATTAAGTTAGAGTAAAAAATGCATATGAATATACATATGACATAATATAAACTGTTATATTTATATAAGTAATGAAAATATTGTGTTGTTAACTGAAATGTAATTCTCTACTTCTCAAAGTCATACTTGTTATAACTTTCTCCCAAAAACATATTTGGAAAAGGAGTAAAACTTTTACAATCATGATGGAAAAATGTGAAAAACACTACCAGCCAGGTGACTGGGTGCTGCTGGGGATGTCTTTCTGTATGCTGTGAATGTGTTGCTCTGATTTGGTTGATAAATAAAACGCTGGTTGGCCAGTTGCCAGGCAGAAAGTATAGTATAGGCAGGATAAACAGAGAGGAGAATTCTGGGAACAGGAAGGCTGAGTCAGGAGTCACCAGCCAGACACAGAGGAAACAAGATGTGAAGGCAGAACTGAAAAAAGGTACCAAGCCACGTGGCTAAACATAAATAAGAATTATGGGTTAGTTTAAATGTAAGAGTTAGTTAGTGGTAGGCTGAGCAGTTTTAATTAATATAAGCCTTTGTGTGTTTACTTGGGTCCAAGCAGCTGCAGGACTGGTGGGTGGGAGAGATTTATCCTGACCATGGGCTGGATGGGACACAGAAAAAGTTCAACTACAGGGTGCTGTGGAATAATTCTTTTGTACACTGTAAAGATTTGTCACTAGAATTGGTTTAATAAAACACTGATTGGCTGGTAGCCAGGCAGGAAGTATAAATGGAACGATCATACTGAGGATGCTGGGATGAAGAAGAGCGGAGTTGGGGGAGATGCCAGCCAGGGAACAGCACTTGTAGAAAAAAGAGGTGACAAGCCATGAGCCACATGGCAAAGCATAGATAAGAAATATGGGTTAATGTAAATGTAAGAGTTAGCTAGTAACAATCCTGAGCTATTGGCCAAGCATTTATAATTTATATTAAGTCTCCAAGTCAGTTATTTGGGAAGTGGCTGCCAGTTATTTGGGAGCAGGTGGTTGGGACAAAAAAAAACTCCACCTACAACCAGGGTCATCATTAAGAGGTAATGTTGCTAGCACATAACTTTGATACAATGTCATTCATGTGCATATAACCTCTAATAACTTCTTTCCATAAATTCTCAACACTAATCATAAAGAGAACATCAGACAAATCCTGGAAGGTACATCCTGCAATGTATCTCCCCAGCACATTCCAAAGTGTCAATCTCTTCAAAATCAATGGAAGTCTGAGAAATTGTTACAGCACAAAAGGTCCTAAGAAGACAAGACAATGGAATACAGTGTGATATCATTGATAAAAATCTTAGCAAACAGAATTGTAATTGTAAAAAACTCAGAAAAGTTGAACAAAGTACATTCTTTAGTGATATTGTACCTTCAAATTTAACTCTAAAAATGGGATTACACTAAATATTGTATTAGGTATATACTTAAAGGGACCAAAGACAGATAAGAAAGTTTTTACAAAAATAAAGAAAATACAGGGATATGACTACTGAATAAATATGGACAGAAGCTGGCTGTTTTGAGTGTATTTTTAAATTTGGTCAGTAACATTAACAAATGGAAAGGCTGGGGAGTGTGATGAATTTGTACTGTAGAATCTAAGTGAGCCATGAAAAGGAATTTCTAATGATATAATGTGAATAAAGCTCAGATGCATTAACCACATGAAGGGGCCAACCCCAAAAGTCTAGCTACTACAGAATCACATTTATACAAAATATCCAGAAAAGTCAAATTCGCAAATACAGCAAACGAGAACAAAAGCAAAGAGATATTTGTAGTACAAGCCATTAGATTAATGTTGAATGAACTAGAAGGAAAAAAAAGATATATAGAAAGCTATCAAGTCAGTGAATTTGGAGTTGTGGGGTTACAGAATTATTGGGTTTGGTCTAACCAAAGAGAAATAACTGTAAAGATGCACTGTGCAGGAAACAGGATGAATGACAATAGGTTAATAGAAAGGGTACACTTATGTTAATGACAAAGTTTAGAATGTGACTTGAAAGACACTGAATAAAGATTGAACCATAAAATCAGTCAAAGCAAAGCAGTGAGACCATAGGACACTGAAAGGGACTTTATGCAGATTTTGCCACCCTAACAATGATGGCATAATTAGTGTTAAAAGTCAATAACTCGAAGTCCTGAGCTCAAATTTTTCCAAGTAAGGAAGAAAACTTAAAACAAAGAAAGACACTGGAGAGGAACAGGTCAGTGACTGCTACAATAACAAGACAGAATGGTGATAAAGTTTGTTGGCATGAGCCTCATGCAGAGTCACTGGGAACATAGACAAACATGTTCCACCTCCAAATCCAAAGTTGGAAAGATGGTAGGCGGAGAAGAGGTCTGCTACATCAGGACAACATGGCAAAACCAGAGGCTTCAGGGTAGAAGATAGCCCCGAGCCAGCAAAACAGAAAAACAAAGTTAGTTTTATAGGAGAGAAAAATACAGAGAACGATCCTCAAAGGCTCGGTGGAAGTCTGTCGACATGAAGAGAGATATTACACAGATCTCTCTAGAAACTGGAGTCTGATGGATGAGGACAACAACCTATACAAATAAGAACAACGATGCACAAGGCAACAGCACCCCTGTAAATTACGAGGCCTGGCAGACCTGAGCAGGTAGGGGACATGGAGGGCCTTTTGCTCTCACAGATCTGCTAAGTATGGGGTCTCCCACTTGGCCTCAATGATGGTACTGTTCTCATGTTCATTTGTTTAACTGGACTTTTTAATAACCATCCATACAAAAGGATGGCTATTGCTGGAATATAAAGTATACAGACATTAACCAAAAATGCTCCGGGATTACATATCTGAAAAATTAAGGCACTTATTAATGAGGATTTGGGCTTCCATGATCTCATTTCAACCTAGTTCTTTTAGCCAATAACATTCCAGAATCCGCTTTTAAAAATAAATTGCTTTTTTAATGCTATCATCTTTAAGATTAAAGGGTGGAGATCAGAAACAGGAAAAATATTTATTTTGAGATCAAATACCTGCTGCTTCCAATTTAGATGTGGGGTAAAGCATGTGAAGTGAAAGCAGTGAGTGAAATGTGCTGTGTCGCAACCTCCCTAATTAACAACATTCCACTCCAAACAATCTTACTCAGCCTCCCTTCTCCTCACTGAGCTGACCAGGGGAGACCTTCCAGGCAAAATGCGTGAGCTGTTAAAAAAAAAAAATAAAGTCAAACCACAGATAAGCATTGAAGTCTTTGAAGAAACTGTGAACACCCTCTGGGAAGAAAATGAGACTTGTGAAGTTACACACACACACACACACACACACACACACACACACACACA
>CABHPP010135848.1:0-16912 GCA_902168425.1 Peromyscus attwateri | reverse complement strand
AAAAAAAAAAAAAAAAAAAAAAAAAAAAAGAAAAAGTGATTGTGAATTTGAGAAGGAGCTGGGGGATGCAGGAAGAGTTGGATGGGGCTCGAAATACTGTGCGGCACACAAAATGTGTACACAAAGTAACTAAAAGTAATGAATAAAGTAAGTCTTTAGTAATAAGATAAGGTTATCATAGTTCTTATTCAACATGGTTATTAGGAAATAATGTAAAGGAATTGCCAAGTGTAAGCTAGTACAATATAATCAGACCCATGCATGCCAAGCTACAAATGGAAAAAACACACAGGTTTGTGTTTCTTTTATCTCTGCCTTTATGTCTTCTCTTTCCTCTGTTTATTCCTCTTTCTTTGTTGAACTTGGGCTAAAGGAAACTCAGCACATAGCTGCAGTAACTACACCAAGTCTCTCACGCCAAGGGCTAACACAGTGCTGAATCCACAATCAAGAGTCTTCCTGTTGTCATTATCAACTCCATCCAAATATGTGCATGCCCTTATTTTAGTTGGGGTTTATTGGCCGTATTTTGCATATTCTTTATTGTGGGTTCTTCAAGTATTTCAGGAAATTCAGTGTAAAACAAGTATAAAATAAAATACAGCAGAAAATTCACCTCTGTGGCTTAAAGGTCATAATAATTACAGAAAGTTGTAGGTTATTTTAAGTCAAAAAAAATGTCAGCATCAAAGTGCAAAATGCTTCCTGTGATACTTACAGAGACTGTGACTGTAGGTGTTCAACATTCTATAAATTACACAGAACAATATACATCTGTGAAGCTAGTGAAAAAAAATTTTCAACAGTACAACATTAAGCTAAGGAATTTGAAAGAACCAGAGGAGACATAGATTCTAATTACAGCCCAGCAGACAGTTTTGTTATGAATTCCTATGCAAAGCTTTCTTTCTTTAGAGCTAATTATTGTATCAAACAATGAAATAAAAAACACCTGTCATTCTTACCCAAAGGAATCCTGTAAAGATCAAGGGAAAACATAAATCTGAAAATCTTGGTAATACAACATACAAACATATGTACTATACTAAGAAAACTAGTATAATTACAAGATTACATCCTCAAAACCTTAGAAATTAGTCATAGTATCTTAAACGTCTACTGCTTTAAAGTAAACAGATGGGTAAGAATAGTTGCAAGATGCCAACTTGAGCATTCTGCGTTTTCTTACAGGTGTTCCCAAACATAATATCTAAAAACAAAATGTAGAGTTAAAATATGATACACATGGGGAATTGATACAAATAGGCTTATTATCAAGAGATGACTTGAATATAAATGATGGGATAAATGTACTCCTCAAATTTATGTTGGGATATGCTACATAAGATGAGAGGAAGTATTTATTATAGGGTGAAAAATTGAAGGGGGTCTTCTAATTTATGTTATCAATGCAATTATCCTCAACTATTCTATCTTCTACATACTAATCCCTAAGCTCTTCTGTAAATGTGTTCATTTCTTATTGCCATAATGACCTTTCACTTTTAGACAATGAGGAAGTTCATAAATGCTTTGGCTTCTACTCTCCGATATGAAGATAACTTACCTGATTGGATATTTTTAATTATATTGTAATTTCAACTGGTTCTTTCTATCTCACCAGTTCTCTGTAACTTAGCCATTCACTATTTATGTTCTATCAGCTCTATAAACAGAAATAATGCTCAGTGCATGTAATTTTTTTAAGATATTTCCAGACTATAATGGTAGATTTTCTGGTGATTAAAATCTAGAATCATCAAAGTTATTGGAAGTTTAAAATGTAATGAAATCATTTGAAATGCATTACCTCAACAACAAAAATGCCTTTCAGTTATGATGCATTGCTGTGGGATGTTCTGTATGTCAAATGTGTTGCTCTGATTGGTTAATAAATAAAACACTGATTGGCCAGTAGCCAGGCAGGAAGTATAGGCAGGACAAGCAGAGAAGAGAATTCTGGGAAGTGGAAGGCTGAGGCAGAGAGACCCTGCCAGCTGCAGTGATGAGAAGCAACATGTTAAGATACCGGTAAGCCATGAGTCACGTGGCAACTTATAGATTAATAGAAATAGGTTAATTTGAGATATAAGAACAGTTAGCAAGAAGCCTGCCATGGCCATACAGTTTTAAGCAATATAAGTCTCTGTGTGTTTACTTGGTTGGGTCTGAGCAACTGTGGGACTGGAGGGCAAGAGAGATTTGTCCTGACCATAGGCCAGGGAGGAAAACTCTAGCTACAATGCATATCATATGTGATCTAAATAATTCTACAGTGAAGAAGGAAAGGGTGCTTGTATGGTTGTCAAAATCAGGTGTAGATCTCCATTGGTTTTCCTAAATATTGTATTAGGAAATTGTAGTCGAAGGAGCTATGAGACCAAGAAAAGTTAACAGAGCTCAAATACTAAATACAAATGAGGCTTGCAAAAGGTTAAAAAAAACTTTTTTAGGTTTTTTTCATGGTTTAGCACAGAATGAGAAAACACAACTCAAGCATTAGAAGAAAAATGCTGGAAAAACCTGTTAGTATAGAGACAACGTTTTAATCTATAGCTAAGTCAATGAACATTTGAGGACGGGAGGGTATGGATGCAGGTCAGTGGTACAGTGTTTGAGGTTGATTCCTAGCACTGCCACGGTGGCATGCACAGAGCATGCTTGTGATTTCAGCACTTGGGAGGTAGAGACAAGAGGGAGAAAAGTTCAAGGTCATCCTCAGCTACATAACAAGTTCCAGGAAGAGAGAGAAAGGAAAGACAGGAGAGCATGTGTAGGGGTGAATAGAGCTGAGCAACTGATTCTTTTTTTTTTTTCCAAATAAAAAGAAAAAAAAATCCCCAATCAAATGTTTCCTGGGGATGGTGCTCACTACACACATGTGTGTCTGGGAAGGAATTAGAATAGAGACAGTAGGCTTGAAATATTATTGCTTCCACTTCCTTTCAAACTAACCCTTCCCTGACACATCTTCTGCTTGGCATTTAAATAGAAGTGCCATTGTGTAAAATTTGGGTACGATTTTATTCACATACTTTCACTATACAGAAAAGTTTCCCTCCCAAAGGCATGTGCTTCATATGGGGGAGCACATATGTTTAATAAAGAGTGAAGAATGCAGAAGTCCAGATTAAGGTTTTAACCACAAGCATGGTGAAGATGATGACCTTGAGAGCAGTGATGGACTAGGTTACCAAGCAGGGGTTGAATGCTTCTTCTAGATCACGAACATGTGCTATTCTGCTGTCACCATGCAAACACCGAGTATACTGGTCAGCTTAGAGTCCACATTTGATCATCCTAAAATTAATCTCCAAGTTTTATGAAAAGCCATGTAAAATGTTTTGTTTGGTACAACAATGATAGACAAAACTATGATTGTATTTCTATGGATATTGTTTTCCAGTTTAAAGTAGAATGCTACAATTAGCTTTCAGAATAACTAGTCAATAAGCATGCATTGTTTACCATTTGCCTTGAGTAAGTCTAGATCTTAGGTATAACTCCATAGCAAGGTGTATTAGCCTTCTGAGGCCACATGGGACTCATTTTTCAGCCCTCCACTTTAATGGGCTTCTAGTGGCCTTCCGGAGCACCTCACTATAGACAAAGTGAATTAGGCAACAGGGAAAACCCAGCTCATTAGGACCCAATGTGCTGTACTTAGAATTAAATTAAAGAGTCTCACCTCATCAAACTCAAGAGCCCACCATAACAGACACTGACACGCGAGGGCCATTGTGCAGCCCAAGAGATGACTATCTTCTGGTTCTCAGTGTACACAGAACAACCTCCTCTTTTGATGTTTTGGGTCAACTCACAAGGTCATCAGAGTTTTCCAAAGGTTATATTGCTGAGTTTTATGCAGCTGTACTGAGATTTGGCTGTTCAGTGTGTGTCAGCATATTTCTTGCCACGTTTCACCCAAATGCTAACAGTGTAGGTCTGTGCTTAGACTGTGAAACCAGGAAGGCAACGTGGGGCTAAGAAACAGGAGTGAATCAGGGCATACAGAGGGATGGTAAATTGGAACTCATCCAGGATTTACTCAGTTCTTGAAATAAATTCTGGTCATTAAAGTTCTGGAAAATGAGAAAGTGCTTTTTATTTTTCCTTTGTAGCTGTTCACAGAAAGGTAATAATTATGGTCACTGAAAATAATCAACATACTTAGGAGGAAAATGGCTGGAGTTTTCAGATAAGCATTAAAAAAGAAAAACTCTCAGATCGCATTAGAAGAAAATTCAAGAAAGTGGAGATGCTTTTAAAAGGAAAAAAAAAAAGCTTGAGAGCAGCTACTGTCTTCATGGACATTTAAATTTTAAGTTAAATTTATCCATAACTGACACATAAAGAAATGTACATGCCCCTGTGATACCATGTGTACTTGGCTGTGGGGGACCACAGAGTCTACCTAGTAAGGCCTTGCTCAAGGTCAGAAAGTCTAAGCTTGCTTTGATCAGCAAGGCTGCATAATAGGATGATTTGGCCAAAGGCGTGGTTAACAGGTGATTTGAAGGGTCTACAATTGTTGATACTGTATAACTTGATCTTGAAAGGGGGAGGTCTTTTACCCCTCCCCTTGCTGGTATATAAAAAGCCCATCATGAATAAACTCTGGGCGACTGGGTATTGACCTAGGGCCCTCCCAAAGCTATCCTGTGTCTTTTTTTCTTCATCTACTTCTATATTTCATCCTATTATTTCTCAATCCCTCACTCCTCCATTCAAGAACCCTTCAACAGGTCAGAGCTGGTCCCCGACACTTGGCCAATTTATTAATATATAATATGTCTGGTTTTACAAGACACCTATGTCTTCCCCATTTAAGCATCAATACACATAGGTTTGAACATTAATGTTTACAAATATTACCAAATCACATTATAAAGTTTCTATTTTTCTCTGTGCATGCTCACCATACACATACTTTGCTGGTCTCATGATCAGTAGGATGCATATCAATAGAGATTGCATGCTGCATGCAGGAAAGCCCATGGAGCATATGAAAGTATATAGCTTCATAAGGTCTCGAACTGCATGTTGGGCACATATATTGTTATTTTTTTTTATTTTAGTGTCTTTTTTCCATTTTCACATTATGTTCTTTAGCATTTTTCTCTAGTTGAAACATTCCCTTCTGGAGGAATCTATTAATTAATGTATTTATTTGTTATTTTTATTAAAAATACATTTTTCTCTCAGATAACATATTCCAACCACAATTTCCCCTCCCTCTACTCCTCCCAGTCCCTCCCACACCTCCTCCATCCCCCAGATCTTCTCCTCCTCCATTTCCTCTTCAGAAAGAGCAGGCCTCCAAGAGATAACAGGCAAAAAGGAAAAAATAAGGTACAATAAGACAAGGTGAAAACCCTCAGAATGAGGCTGGACAAGGTAACCTAATAGGAGGAAAAGAGTCCTAAGAGCAGGCAGAAGAGTCAGAGATACACCAGTTCCCACAAAAACATCAAGCTAACAGCCATAGCATACACATGTAGGACCTGGTGCAGACCCATGCAGGCCTCATGCTTGCTGCTTTAGTCTCTGTGAGCTTATGTTAGTCCTTCTTAGTTGATTCAGTGTGGAGCAATCTCTTTAAGAATCAGCAAGTTCTAACATGAGGTTCATTAAGGTTCAGAAAGTAGTAAATTACTCCTAAGGTTAAGGGAGTCCCTGATACAGACTAGATGTACAAGGCCCTCAAGGTTATAATTCCATCAGAACTGCTAAGAGATTGGTCTAATCAAGGTGTCTGGAAGAGACTCTCTGAACTATCAAGTTTCTGAAAATCATGCAGAACAGTCCAGGTTCCAGTTTTCATTAGTTGTTTCCCAGGCTGTGGTATGGGCTTTTGATAATGTGGCTACCTACCCTTGAGTCACACTTCCTACTATAAGTAACACCTTACCCCTGCGTCTGTGAGTACCTTAGGTAAACTCATTGGTTCAACAACTGGACTTTGGGGTGTGGCTACTTTAGTCTGTTAACCATTCCCAATCTGGGGAGAGTAGACCTTTATTAATGTGCTCCCAGGAATATTGTCACATAACACATTATTACTTTTATTTTTCCTTGTAAAGTACATGCATCAGCCAAGCAAAAGTTAAAACAAAGTACATTTTTATCAAACAAATCTAAGAACATTTTGAAGTAATACTCTATAGGATATGTGGGCACAAAAATATTTAGCACACTTTTGATTCTGTACATAAGCAATTATTATATAAATTTCCATTCTGAACTTAGGATAATTGAAAGCCTTTACCTTGATATGTGGGTTGTGGTTTCTATTTATCCTCCAGTTTTTTTCTTATAATCTTTCCTCTATGTTATATATTCGTTTTTTTTCTACTGTAGAATATTGATAAATTGAATGTGGTCTTATTATTAGAGAATATACTAAGCCTTGGTTTGTAAGTGTGAATGAAGTCCATTTTAAATATTTGTTTAATTAATGTCAAGTAGAGAAGTTGCATTTGTGACTGGTGGGTATAGCTTAGTGTTTAAGGCCCTGGGTTTAATCCTGACTGAGGGAAGGAGAGAGAGGAGGAGGGAAGGAGAGAGGCTTTTTATGACATGCCAACATATAGACGCTTCTGATCACCTGCACGTCTGGCACTGTTTCTCTTTCCACTCTGGTGGCCTGTATCTTTCCTTCCCTTCTCCCCCGCATCCTAGGCATTCTCCAGCCTGTTTTCTTGGATTTCTTACAATAATGTTTCACTAGGAAGTACATTCTTGATTGACTTTTCGAAGAAATAAAAGATAATTTTCAACTGTACTACTACTGAAAATAATATGTAAATAAAGAAGGATAGTACTTCCTTTGTAAGGGACAGTCTGCTGCTGTTCAGATGTGCATATTTCCCTATATTATATATTCAATAAACTCAAGTAAAAATGGATTTTGGATCAGCAATTGTAGTAGCTAGGCTTTCTTTCTTTCTTTTCATCTTTTTAAATTTATTTATTTTTTGAAAATTTCATGTATATACGTATGATTTATATTGATTATATCCATTTCCCACTCTCCTTTTCCAACAAACCCTAACCACCCTAACACCCCTGCCTCCCAGCTTCACATTCTTTAAAATAAATAATAACCCACTGAGTCAAGTTGGTGTTTCATATATGTGTATGAGTGTAGGCTAGTCCCTGGGGAGTTGGAAAAGAATCAGTGGCCATATTCCCAAATATTGAAAGAAAAGCAACAGAAAAATGAATCCTGAACTGACCAAGAAATTTCCTCTTTACTAGGCAGCTTTAATAGTGTTAGAAGGCAGGATGCAAGCCCCTGGGGCAATAATAATAATAATAATAATAATAATAATAATAATAAATGATAATACATAATAATGATATTAGTGATGAACTTTACATGCAGTGATACCAACCTGCCAGATAAGATGTGCCCATTGCTGAAATAGTGACATGACTGTTAGTGGGCATCCCATCACTTTCTGTCTGGATCTCAGGCCTTTTCCATGGGAGGAAATTCATGTCTGGTACTTCAAACCTTGTACAAGACTTGTCACTTGTGAGTTTATGGGCTCTAGGAAGAGACCTCCTCAAATTGTTTTGTTAAATGGTCATGTGCTAAATTGCCCTTGAAGTATTTATCTTTCTGTACACATAGATTTTTGCTGCTTTCAACCTCGATCAAATAAATGTATTTTTGCTGTGGGAAGTGGTTAGGGCAGAGACTTAGAACTGCTTAAAGTGTTGAGAATAAACAGCTGGGGTCCTTTTAGTTACTTCTTGGTGTTCAAGTTTGTTTCAATAAGGCACAGTGTAAAATATTTGACTTATTGTTAAATGATTTATATGTAGTCTTTTTTTTAAGAACAGGAAAAAATGAAAGGAAGTAATAGAACATTAAAATACTATAAAGAAAATTGAATTATATAAGTAGATCCTTAGTAATAAGCAGGAGATACATAACACTTCATAGGGAAATGTTCTGTACTCCTCAATCTAGCCACATTTACTGAGCATCTATCATGTTCCAGAGAGAACACTTAGATTCTATGCATAGTTTACAAAAGTAAGTAACACATCTTTTATCTCAAAGAACTCACAAGAAGAAGCTAGATACACAAAATAATTATTTAATAACTGTAATAGCAAATGTATACATAAGAAACAGTCTATGGGCAGAGGAGAGTGGGTGACGTTGAAGTTGTATGTTCAAGGATGAACATATTTTCTAGATATAGGAGACAACTCTAAGACAGTTCAGGAAGAAAGGTTCAGATGCACAAAGGGTTAAGAGTATCCTAAACTAACGATCTTTCCTGGAAATTTTAAGTTGTTTACTATGACTTAACTTTAGGATTAAAAGGGAAGGATCAAAATCATAATGTGAGGTGAGGCACAAAGGGTCATACCAGAGAAAGAATGTTTGTTGCATGAAAGAGAGGAACTGAGCTATTGAAGAATTTATGAACAGAATGGCAATGAGGAAAAGCAAGACATAAGGAGAAAATGTAGAATTGAAAATCTAGAACTATACCTGTGACAGAATATTAATTGAACTGTGTGTCAAATCCCAGACATTACAGTAAAACTAAACTTAGGCTAGCCAGTGTCCACCATCTGAGCTGCAATGATCATCAGATCGCATCGCATAATAGTTCTACATTGACAGTTGTTTTCCATACCTGGAAGGTGAATACAAGGCACCGGGACTTGAGGTGTAAATTCTGAGACACCCTGACCCTGTTGTGGCCTTGTTAAAACGTTTCAGCAGACAAACAGTATGCATTGCCGGAAGAAAATCACCTTGAACTTTGAACAAAAGGCAATGAAGTGCGCATGCTCCTGGTGAGAACTCTTCTGGCCATTCATCCCTCACTGCGCACCTTAAGTGTCTTATTCCAGTCAAAGTCTGTTCCCCACAAACACGCTTTACATTGGCCATGGGGATGAAAGCTTAGATAGAACTCCAAGAAGATGGCATTTTATTTCTTCATTTCTTCTTTATTGAACAGCAGAAAGATATTGTAAGCAGTTGCTACGATTGAGGCTGTCACAGCATCTCGACTGCAAAAACAAAGTACTTCTCTCTATTGTCCTTTTCAGAGTAAATAAAATAGCACCTTATTTTGTTGGCTGAGCTCTACCCATAGCTTGTCAGTTTTGTATCAAAAGAAAAATACCCCTTTCCTTGCATGAAATAATCAAGGGAGCTAAACAGACAACTCCATTTTCCAGTGAGTGAAATAATCCAGAGAGAGCTATGCAGTAAATCAAACGCTTTACTCTTGTGTGGTGCACTGCAGCCTACGGATCTCTTTTTTTCTTTGTCTTTCCCTCACAATATATCCCAACTGAAATGCATTCTTTTTGAACATAGTTTCCAAACCACAGACTCAGTGTTTTGTTTTATTTTTAAACGCCATAGCAAAACTGAAGTAAAGGGGAAATTGTCACTTGTAGGTGGACTATGAGGCTAAAATGAAGCTACACCTTACTCATTTATTGTCTTTTCAAAATAAAGATATGAATTGTGGGAAAATGTTCTATTATCATTTGATGTTTTGCTTTTAAGCTCCTTCAGGATATGTTCAAATAAAAGAAGATTTCAACCTTAAATGTCACTCTTTATCAAAATAAAAAATGCCTCTCGTGTACATGTAGATGTAAAACAAAACTAGTTTTTTTTTTCTCACCATCTAGCAGATAAGAACACCACCACCCCCATATTGCTATTTGTAATTCTGAAAAGCAACAGCTAAAGAAAAGAGAAAAATGATCTTTAGTTCAGGTTTCTTGGCTTTACTCTGGAGAACTAATTAATAGATGCTTTCACTGGTCTCAATAAAGCAGTGTGTGTTAAATCTCTTAATACAGAGCAATTTCTGGGCCTAGAGGGTGAGTGTGAGCCCAAATACATGGCATTTCTCAACATTAAGCACTTCCCAGAGCTACTCTTACTGTAGTCACCTATTCTACATGCTTTTACCCAATATTTATAGCATGTTATACATTCCTAAGCCTTGGATGCTCAAATAAATAGTGCTCTCCCAGACTTTCTGGAGAAGTATTTTTGTCTTAGGGAGCAACACTATCCAAATTTGCATGTAGACTAGGTTCATTTGCACATTGTCTAGATCTCAAATGTTTTGACGTATTTTCTGCATATTTCTTTAGAAAGTAATAGTAATGACTTCATATAAACCATACTACTTGCACTATTCAAATGACTCTAACCACATTATGTGGGCTGGCAAAGCCATATACTTTCAACCTAAGTACTGTCAGGAATATGTGGGGAGAACAAGTGAATTCTCGTGAGTGGTGCTCTCAGCAACCTGCAAAACTGCCAGAATGCAGCCAGAGAGAAAGGAAAATGCAAGGTAGTGCATGGAATTTTTGGGGGGTTGTTTTGTTTTTCTTTCCATTTACAAACGAAGATTTCAGAAACCTGGAAGGTAAATCTATTACTTTTCCAGTATGGCTGTGCTAGAATTGTCTATCCAAATGGGCACTAAAGAGACAACAACTAGTCTTCTGGCAGAGCTGGAGGGGAGCTGCTGCAGATGAACCCTTCTCAGAACATTCTCTCCGCAGATGTGCTGTGAGGCCACGTCTCATCTCTAGGAATGCTAACTTCTGGCACTTGATTAAGTGTTATTTCCTGAAGGATCTCCACTGTAATGCTAATGCATATGAGTAGTCACTAATAATACGTAATTAAATTTTCTTATTTTCTAGTAAGTGATAATATTTGTCAACATTTCATGGAAATAGTTTGATACTATATAAAGCCTGATTTAGGTTGATATATTACTTAGTAGAATTACCTCTATTGATGATTTTTGCCCAAAACAATTTGATTGCCAAAGACTGATTTTCTAACTCCAGCATTTTTCTATATTTGTTAGGTAACACTCTCCAGTTGTCTGATTTTACCTCCCTCCTCACTTTCTAATAATCCCTATGACTGTGGACTCCAGTGTCTGTTATGTATCTAACAACTAATAATGCATTCCTGTGTTCCTGAAGTGTGGTCAGGATGGGCCTCTTTAATCCTGTTTTGTTTTGACATGGCTTCAGTGGTCAACATTCCCCAACTTGTTGGCATGATGAGTTATTTTCAGACTCATGTCTGTACCCATCCTGAAACCAGTCATTTATTCAGAGCCCTAGTTCCCTTTAGCAGAGAACATGAACTTAGGAACCAAAACTGGAATGTCAGAAATGTTCATTGTCGCTGCAGTGATGTTACTCCTAGGTCTTTTTAGAATACACACTCAATATCACACCAAATCACAGATATACATAAGCATATAAATCATGTAATATCAAATGTGCATAATAGAAATGATGTATACATCTGTATTTATATGTATATGTATAATACACATATAATGTACTGGAATATATGAATACACACACACACACACACATATAGTGAATTCATATATTCCAGTATAATCCAATATCAAGAGGTTTACTTTGTCCTCTTTCCTTTCCACATATGTATGAAAAACCACTGAGAAATCCCATTTGAGTTATTCTCAGTGTATTAGCTTATTACTACACATCCAATACCTAGTTCCTGACTGAACTTTATAAAGAATTTGCCACCGCTACAAGTCTCCTGTATCTAGCCCCTGCCAGATTCTGTTATCTCATCGAGGTTGCACAGGATGTGCAAGTGTTGTTCCTATTTAAAGTGATTTATTAACGTTTTTAATGATAGGATAGAGGATTCATAAATTGATTTTTCAAATGCATTCCTTTACTCAAATGGAGCATATTCATGCATAGCATATAAATTGTAGTCCCGATTCAACCAAGAAACTCTGCATGCTGTGATTACTTCCTGCTATGAAAATAAATTTTAGACATAGACTTAAAATTCATTGACCACAATGCCAAATGTCCTAAATACTATGATTAGTCAGGAAATAGAGCAACCCCTATTTGATATCCCTAGAACTTCCCACTCAGTCTAAATCTATAAATTGGAGCTGAAATTTGGACTCTATCTCTGAACCTCGAAGAATCGGTACCAAGGGTAATAATAGGATGCTTGTGCTGAACCAAGCCCCTTAAGTCAAGACCTCCACTTCAACCAGAGCAGCATTCACTGGTCTATTTTGCATATTAGTCTTCAGTTTAGTAGGAAATCCCAAGTAAGAGTTAAAAGCTTGCAATCTTTTGTCTTGTTATACGGAGGCCAGCCAATTTCTTTAAAAAGCCTCCCATCATTCTTAAAACCATTTCCAAGGTGCCTACCAACGAGGTTCAGAGGAAGAACACATGCACTAACTTGGGACTATTAGACAAATAAGAACACCTACTCCATAGCAAAATTATGCATATTTGAATAAGAAGATGTATATTGTGTCCAGCACAAGGGAGGTTAGAGTAGGCAATCAATAAATGTAATTATTTCCTTCTTTTCCTAGCATACCGGCAAGCATCTAGTTGGGTCTTAATAGGTATTTGTTAAGATGAATTGCATCTCTGCATTTTACCACTTAATACCAACTTGTCTTGATTTCTTGAAGATTTACAGCCAATTCATTTTGATTAATATTTCCATCGAAGTTGGTTGATTATTTATAAATTGCTTCTTGTGAGTGGCTCTTTGTACTTAGAGGAGCTGGTTGAGGGAGGAGAAAGATATGGAGAAAATTTGAAGTTAATGTTGAACACTGAAAACTAAACTAAATTATAGGGAATCAGCATGCAGGAAATGAGAAGCAATACTGTAAGATAATTTACCTTAAATGATATTAGTAGCTAAGCCTCATTGAGGATTTTGTTCTGCACCAGCTATTTGGCAAGGCTCCTCATAAACAATCCTCGGAAATACAGGCTGTTCTCTGCCTCCTCCTATAGAGGAGAAAGTGAAGCAATTTGCCTCAAGATACAAAATCAAGCAGTGTCTAGATTCAAACCCTGGAGTTCTAATCCTAGCCTACACAGTCAGATAATTAATTTATCATGCAATAATCTGAAAATAGATGTTTGACTTTCAAAAATGGAAAATATTTTCGAAAGCACTTAATTCTTACTAAGTTAACACGGGTTCCAGATGCTGTGGTAAGAAGTGCTGGAGAGATAACAGTGGATTATATGGTTCCTTTGCTTTATTATGATGAAACTTAGAACATAAATTCAAATAATAAAAACTTGTGTTGTGACAAACATAAACCTCTTGACAGATTTCCTTGATACATTTGTAGGTTGCACCATATTCAATCCAAACAGATGGCTTCTTAACAAAAACAAGATGATATCTAAGAGAGATCAACAGAGAGAAACTTGGCAGTGGCACCTCTTCAGTTGTTCATAAGCCTTGTCTCAGGGGTGGGGATCACAGAGCCAACCAGCCTTCCTGGACAGGTGAACTGGAACTGGATGGATAGGTTAACAGAGCCCAGTGCTACGTGGAGAACACATATTGTACCCATGATTCCAAAGTGACCCACTTGTTATCCTTCCAAACTGTAAATGATTATTTTAACAATGAATATACTATACAAACTCACCAATTTGGTCAGTCTGAATGAAGCCACGATGGCTCAGTAAAGTGTCTCAACTATGAAGCAAACAAAGATAATATGCAAAGACAGAAAACAAGCACCAAATACGCTAAGCTTTCTCTTGAGGTAATGTTTCTGTTTTTCTGTTCATTTCTTTATTTGGGTTTTTTTGTTTTGTTTTGTTGTTTATTTGTTTGTTTCTTGAGATAACTCCCCACACTTTCCCCAGTCTGGCCTGTAACTCATCATGGTAGACCAGGCTGGCCTTCACCTCAGGGCAAATCTATCTCAGGTCTCCAAGACCTGGAATTATATAGGTGTGAGCCACCATACCTGTCCAGTCTCACTCCTTTTTCATTAGCTTCTCATAGCTTCCAGAATGTTAAGGGAACTTTTTACTTGGCACCAATAATAGAATCAATAATGCTAACTTTTCTCTTCATAGGTTAACTTTTGGTCAGCACTTTTTAAAGCTACTTTATAAACACACATGTGCTTGGGTGACACCCCACATCCTAACCACATCTCCTTTTCTTCTTTCTCACTTCCTAACATGCATATCTTTATGTGAGAATCCATGAACTATAGTCCAGACTTTCAGACAAATTCACAAATATCTATATTCAATTTTACTTTTCAGAAAACATAAAAGAAAAACCAAATTCCGCAAAATTCACTTTATAACTTTATTTGGCTAATACCTCCAAAGCACTCATGAGCAGCATTCTAAGTCAGAACTGTGCATGTCCTGCTAAGGGGCTAGACTCTTGTTTCAGTCCTGACTGGAACATACTAATGGCATTGTATAGATCTGCTAACTGCCTTGGGCTATTATAATCTGGTCCAACATCAATGAAACAAACACTCCTTAGACTTAATCCTCACTCTCAGTCTATAATTTAGTATACTTTGTTAGGAAATGTGGCTGTTTCACAGAAATGGTTTGAAAGCTATTTGTATTCAGTTTTGTTTAAGCTGGTCTCCATACAGTTGGGCTTTTAATGTCTTCAGAGAATTTTATTTAGCTTTTGAAGACATCACCTTCCAACTCATCTAACTTTTAGTAATGACTCATTCAGGTAATCAAATTGTTTCCAGAAACACAAGAGCTTTTTGTGTTACCTCCTGGGAAACATTTTGATACTAAGGAAAATAGAGAAAATGGAAAATAAACAATTCCATTCAAATAATTTGTCCATTATCCAAGTAAAATAACATATTGAGATAAAGTGCATTTCTTTTTCTTCATAGAAAACATACAAGCACTTTTAATTGGGGGAGGGGGGCGGGACGGGAGGAGGGAGAAAGGGGGAATCTATGGCTGATATGTAAAGTTGAATTATATTGTAAAATAAAATAAAATAAATTCAAAAAAAAAATAAAGAACTTGAGACCATTAACATATGGGCGATGTGAGTACTCAAGTGAACTGAAGTTTCTACAAATAGGCCTGAACATGAGACTATAAAAAGAAGCATTGGATGAGATCTCAATTACATGTTAACTGAATTTAATATTAATAAGTATTGATTAAACTTTGTAGGCAATAGGAAAATGTCCTCATTGAATGCAGCTACACATGTCAACCTGGGTGAAACCGCCATCCATGTGATGGTTAGAGGAGAAGACAGATGTCGTTATGAAGCTGACACACTTGTGGGCACAATCACATGTTAATGAACTGTAGAAAAGAAAGCAAGCCACGGTGAAAACCAACTCAAAACAAAGAGAAGGAAGAGGAGAAGCAGAAGACGATGATGAGCACAAGGACACTGAATCACCCACTTTCCATATACTGGAAAAATTTGTGCCAACAAAACTGGGTATATGTTTTCCTTATAACACTTTTGCAAATAATAGAGTTATTCTTGATTGGAAGTTGATTTTGAACTGTAAGAGAATAATTACTAAAGTTGAAAAACAATATGGGTAACATAGTCACCATGTTTACAACCAATCGTGTATGGAAGAGGCTCTCAGATGTAGGCTTTATAAGCTGTTGCATGTGAATGGCCTGAAGCACTTGCTGAAACCTCATCTCCTTAGACCAACTCACTGCATTGCTCCAGATGCTCTTTGGATGACTGCTGTGCACTGCTACCTGATCTCCAAACTGTTTCCCTCCATTTGCTCATCTGTAACACCATCAAGGAAATAATAATAAAAACTGGGGGGATAATAGAAGAAAACTAAGAGATATTGTAGACTGTAATAATCATACCTTCAATACAGACCAGACATGCTTCCATGGTGGTACAACTATTGATGGTGGGCAGGATATAAACAGTTTGCCAGTCATGAGGTTCAGTCACTGTGAATCTGGAAAAGGGGTTTCTTTTTGAAAATCATTTATGTATCATCATTACTTATTAGTGAAAAGGAGAGGTTAGAAAAAGAAGTCAGCTAGTATTATTTAGAAAAAAATGAAAGAAAAGAGAAATCAGGGTGGAGAAAGCCTATTTCTTTTCTTCTATCTATCATCTATCAATCTATCTATCTATCTATCTATCTATCTATCTATCTATCTATCTATCTATCATCTATTCATCCATCTATCTACCCATCTGTAGCAGGAATCTTAGAAGGTCTTATTAATAAAATCAAACCTGAGGCCAGTTATTGGGGTGAATGCTGGAAGATCAGAGAAGCAGAACAAGCCACAGTCACCTCACCTTGCCAATTCCTCAGCTGATCCTGTTTCCTCAGACTGGATGCCTCTGAGTCATCATCCAGAATGAATCTCAGCTGAACTGCTGCTCGAAAGCCTGAAAGCTTAACCAGCCAAATGCTTCTAGTTCCTGGTCTTCACACCTTATACACCTTTCTGCTATCTGCCATCACTCCCTGGGATTAAAGGCTCACTTTTTGGGATTAAAGGCATGTGTCACCATGCCTGGCTGTTTCCAATGTGGCCTTGAACTCACAGAGATCCAGAGGGATTTCTGCCTCTGGAATGCTAGGATTAAAGGTGTGACTGCCACCATTTTCTAGCCTCTGTATCTAGTGGCTGTTCTGTTCTTTGACCCCAGATAAGTTTATTAGGGTGCACAATATTTTGGGGAACACAATACAACCACACCCATCCATCCACCCATCCATCCATCTATCCATCCATCCTCCCACTCATCCATCCATCCACCCATCCATCCACCCACCCACCCACCAACACATCCATCTATCCATCCATTTAGTTTACATCCCTGTCACAGTTTCCCCTTCCTCCTCTCTTCCCAGTCCACCCACCCACCAACCACTCCCATCTTCCAATCCACTTCTCCTGTTTTTGTTCAGGAAAGGTCATGTCTCCCATGGATATCAACAAAACATGGCATATCAAGTTGCAGTAAGACTAAGTACCTCCCCATGTACGAAGGAGTAGGGTCCAAAAAGCCAGGAAAAGAGCCAGA
>CABHPP010135847.1:0-42788 GCA_902168425.1 Peromyscus attwateri | reverse complement strand
AGACCAAACTCCCTCCATTGTAAAATGTTCCTCAACTTTAATGTGGGGAAAATTTTTCTTTTAACCAATTCCTCCCTTTAAGAAATCCCAATTGACTCACCAAATCTGCTGACATCAATTCAGATGACGGTGTGGCAGCAGCCCAAGGAGGGGGCCCAGAGAAAGCTAAAACCCACTGGGAGAGGAAAGAAGTGAAAGATCCAGCCATCTGCACAGGGAAAATGTGCAAAAGTGGCTAACTCCTGCAGTTTTTGAAGCCCAAAAACCTATGGAGTTTTCTGCAGAGAAGCTGCAAAAAACCTCAACTGGCAAGGTGGGGATTCTGGCCCAGGTGGTGTAGAGACTCTGGCCACTTGTAGCTCCAGCTTAAGTCCCAGGCAAGCAGCTTTTTCATGAATTCATGCCCCAAAAGTTGGATGCCAGATGTTGTACAAATATTAAAAAGGTCTTCTAATAAAAATGCATTCAGTCCAACTTCAAAAGTCCCCGTAATCTATAGCAGTCTCAAACTTATTTTAAAAGTCTAAAGTTCAAAGTCTCTTCCAAGATTCATACAGTCTCTTAACTGTAATCCCCTGCAAAATCAAAATCAAGAAGCAGATCACATACTTCCAACATATAATGGCACAGGATATATATTACCATTCAAACCATAGAGAAGGGAGCATAGTGAGGAAATATTGGACCAAAGCAAGACTGAAAACAAGCTGGGCAAACACCGAACCCTGCATCTCCATGTCTGATGTAAAAATGTTCTTCAGATCTCTAACTTCTTTCAGCTTTGTTGTCTGTAAAACACTTCCCTCTGTTGGGCTGGTTCCACTCCCTGTTAGCAGCTCTCCTTGGCAGGTATCCCATGGCTCTGGTGTCTCCAATATCTTGGAATCTCTGAGGAAATCAGGCTTCACCTTCACAGCTTCATGCAACAGCATCTCTAGGCCTCCATTCGGGGTACCCCTGACACATGCCTGTCCTCAGTGGCTTTCCTTAGTCACTCTTTGATTCTAAAGCCCGAAGCACGTGGCCAAGGCTGCCAAGTTCTACTGCTCGCTGGGTCTGGAACATGGCCCCCTCATTCAGTTACATCTTCACCAGCTTTCTGTTTTCCGTGGTTTCATTTGCTGACTAAGCCTGACTGTCCTTGAACTTGCTCTGTGGACCAGGTGGCCTCAAACTCAAAGATCTGCCAGCTTCTGGGGTGCTGGGATTAAAGGCATGCACCACCACACCTGGCTCTAAGCTTTTCTCTAATTCCTTTTCACAAGTTGGAAACTTAGCTGGGTGAGATCTTGCCCTGAGGTCACCATTCCCCTTATTCCATTTTGTAATCTGTTTATCTCCTTGAACACAGGACTTAGCTCCATTCTACTTCCTGGTGCTCCTTTTCTCCTCAAATTGTATATTTTGTATTTTTCCTTACTAAGCTTGCTCCTTTTCATTATAAATCTTCATTTGAGTTAGTACCACATGACAGAGTCTGTACTTGGCTGTTTTGAGATTTCTTCTGCCAATGGAATTAATCCAAAACTCTTCAATTTAGCCACAGGCAGACTTTTTGGACAAAGACAAAAAGCAGCCACATACTTTTCAAACTATCACAAGAATGATCTCTAGGCAACATACTAAAATTCTTCTCCTCTGAAACCTCTTGAGCCAGGGCCCCACAGTTCATCAAGTCACACTCAGCACCACTGCCTTCCATGCTCCTACTAGGATGGCCCATTAAGCAGCACTTAAAGTGTTCAACTGCTTTTCTAATCCACAGTCCCAAGATCCATATTCCTTCAAAAAAATCACAGTAATACCCCAGTTCCTGGTACCAATTTCTATCTTAGTTAGGGTTTCTATTGCTGTGAAGAGACATCATGACCATGACAACTCTTATAAAGAAAATATTCCATTGGAGTGGCTTACAGTTCATAGGTTTTGCCCATTATCATCATGGTAGGACATGGTGGCATGCAGGCAGACATGGCACTGGAGAAGAAGCTGTGAGATTCCTACATCTTGATCTACAGGCAGCAGGAAATGAACTGTCTCACTGGTCATAGCTTGAGCATAGGGAACCTCAAAGCCTACCCCCACAGTGACACACTTCCTCCAACAATGTCATATCCACTCCAACAAAGTCATAGCTCCTGAAAGTGCCACGCCCTTTGGAAATAATTTTCTTTCAAACCACCACAGATACCCACTGAGGGCTCCTGATGCTTACCGCATGAGCACCTGGTCACTATGGTGCTCTGTGTCCTTGGACAGCTGTCTGCAACTGGGTAAGGCACAGCTCCCTCATAAACAGGCTCAGTGTTTACACACTGAGGAGGCAAGGTGGGCAGTGAGACACAATCTGAACATGGCTTACTCATCATGAAGAGGGATGAGTTCCCACCCGAAGCACAGGTCCTCAATTTCTTTATGTGCTCATTGGGAAAGATACCACACACCTTTTCTACCACACATAGTCGTCTAGACAATCAGCAACACAAAAGCAACATGCCCCATACATGGTGTCTGCTGGCCCAGTGACCAGATATACAACGTAAATGATGTTCTGCGGCCTTTTGAAGCTCAGGGTTAGGAAAGGTCAGAGAGGCTTTTCCACCATGGGGCACAGTATGGCCAGCAACAAAAATGACAGTCAGTAGCCAAAGTAATTAGCAATGGTATTCTTGTGGTGGGTTGAGGCTGAGACACCAGACGTGAACTTCCTTAACAATGAAGCTCCTATGCTGCCCTCTGGGGAATACCTCTGCCCTATTCCTAATTCTTGGGGCTCTGGTTTTTCCAGATGGACAAGAGCAGAAGCCAACCATCTGACCGATGACATTACATGTTGAGCATCACTGCAGAGGCAGGGCTTAAATGATTCTTGCTGGTCATCTGGAGTAAAGCTTTTTTTTTTTTTTCTCTCGAAAACTTAGTGCTGTGAGTGGTAGCATCGATGCAGCAAATCCTCGTTTAACATGTTGAGCATTCGTTATTAATTTAATTTTATCAGTTGATATAATTTAATTTCTAATAATAGCTGTTTCTAACAACCAGCCTACAAAATCCCTAAAAGTCTAGCAATCTGCTCAATGATGTGACATGGATTAGCCCTCCCTCTTCAGGACCTGTGTTGTTTAGGTTCTTTTAGTCATCTCAACACAAGCTAGTAGTAAACCTCATTTGAAAAACTACCTTCATCAGATTGGCCTGTAGTCATGTCTGTGGGGCATTTTCTTGATAATGATTTGTAGCTTGAGTTTTCCTGCCTGGCCCACGGTCAGGATAAATCTCTCTCAGCTGCCAGTCCCACAGCCGCTCAGACCCAACCAAGTAAACACAGAGACTTATATTGCTTACAAACTGTATGGCCGTGGCAGGCTTCTTGCTAACTGTCCTTATATCTTAAATTAATCCATTTCTATAAATCTATACCTTGCCACATGGCTCGTGGCTTACCGGCATCTTTACATGCTGCTTGTCCTGGCGGTGGCTGGCAGTGACTCCCTCCGCCTTCCTGTTCTTTTAATTCTCTCTGTTAGTCCCGCCTATACTTCCTGCCTAGCCACTGGCCAATCAGTGTTTTATTAGCAACACATTTGCCATACAGAACATCCCACAGCGTTCATGATTGACATAAGAAGACTTCACAGACAACAGAGGGAGAGTCTTAATGAGAGGCTTGTTATAGAGTCGTAGGTGGGAGCTCAGGAAAGAAGGAGGTGCTCACTTAGGAGATGGCAAAGAAAACACAGCTCTGCTCTGGCCTCCATCAAGAACATTTCAGAACTGCTGCTTTAGGGTCCCTGCTCTCCCTAAAGCAGTTTCTGTTGCTCACACAAGCCCCTGCTGCTGGGCAGAGCATCTTCCTGGAGACTGTCAGCAATGCTGCAGTTCACAACACTCTTCTTCAGCCCTCCACAAGTCGCAGCAAGTCGAGAGTCACCGCTAGGATACAGGTTAGGGAGTTCCCTCCTTAAACCCAAGGCTTAAGCTGACAGGAAATGTTCTGTCCAGACAGCGCCATGGCGTTGAGGTGCTATGCTAGGAGGCTTCGCTTTTGTCTTACAAATTTAATGCTTTTTTAAATTTTTTACTATGTCTTTTGTTTTTGAGATTACAAATAATCACATCATTTCCTCCTTCTCTTTCCTTCCACCCTCCAAGCTCTTCCACAGACCTTGCTCTCTTTCAAATTTTAAAAAGCTGACTTGTGCTCCCCTCCCCCTCCACCATCTTCTTGTTCTCATGACTTCTCTTGCATTTAAACACACGCAGAAGCCACCCTGATACTCCCCATGGGAACTGAGAGTGATATTATAGGTAATCTGTGTTTTGTGCTTTATTAATCAAGTAGAACACTAATAAAAAAACTCTTCATAATTAGTGGAATAGGCACTAATTCAAAGATGTTTATTGGAATAGAAAATTAGAATTTGATTACACCTTTGCTCCTGAACAATAACTGGCTTTCATTTACCTTGGTGTTTGTTTAGAGGTTGGTCTTAGTTATTTATGCTGCTCCATTTATTAAACAAACCAGATGGTTTGTGTCATTTGTTTTTAGTTGAATGTGTTGATAAAAATGCTACAGAGGTTTCTCTGGACATGTGGCAATTTCCCCACATTCTGGCCTCTGCTCTCTTCCTGGGATGATCTTGGGAACACGTAATCCTGTCACAGCTGGGCCATGGATGGGCCAGGAGCGTGCACCTTTCAAGTCCACATAGGGACGTGTTCCCTGGAGTGAAGGGACAGGCTGAGATGGAGACCTTCTGCGTCTTTCTCCAGTCTCAGCTGCGCTGGAGCCTGGGTGCTGAGCCAGCCACTCCTCATGCTGTCAATGCCGGTGGCAGCTGTTAGTTTAGGAAGTGATAGCTGACAGCTAGTCTCAGAAGATTTGCTGGAGAGTTGCTCCTAGGATGCAGCCATCACAGGCACTGGGGTATGGAAGGAAGTGGAAGCCTCAGAGGATAGACTGGCCATTGCTTCTGCCTCTGAGGAAAGGCTAGGCCTCAAGAGAGCCCAGCGGGTGGGAACCAGGATCCAAGGAAACAATGCAGGAGCAAGCTGTCTATCACTCCCATCTCCCTCACAGACCTTCACAGCCCCGCCATGCTACCTCTCTGGTTCTTCTGCTTCATTTTAAACAGAAGTCTTTAAACCCTGCTGTTTCTGCCCTTTCTCTCCACCCCACCACCCGCATCTGTCTCCCACTTCCACCCTCTAATAAGATGTCAAGGCTGTCCCTGTCTCACACTGAAGGGAGCCATTTACAAAGTCTGGTTTGCTGCTGTGGTTTGCAGGCATGGTGATCCATGCCTCCTCTCCCAGCACTTGGGATGTAGAGGTACGATTAGGAATTCAAAGCCAACCTGGACGTGAAACCCTATCTCAGAAAAACAAAAGCCTGCCTGCCACTCGTTTGGTCCCAGGATTGGGGGTTCCCCAGGATTGGGGGTTCCTTGATAAAGTTGGGTGCTTGTAACAGCAGTCAGAAGTCACAGGTTCCTGCGTTGGCCTTAAAATTTAAAAAAAAAAAAAAAAACACTGTGGCTGAGGCTCTGGTCACTAGCCATGGTAGTTAGTACCTCTGGTCCAAAGTGACACCCCTTGGGGGCAGCCCGAACCCATGATTGGTATGTATGGGGTACTGGTCCTTCCCACTGTGCTATGGGCCACCTGATGGAGCTGTCCAGTGCTGAGCTTCCTGTGGGTTGGTGAGGCCCCAAGACTGCACCGTACCTAGACTCTTCCCATCACATTCTCCGTTGCCCCTACCATTGGTCTGAGTGCCTGTCCCCATAGACTGCCACAACCTGGCCTGAGAAACATGAAGCCTTAACCCCAGTTAGTCCGTTTCTCCAGTGAGTTGACCGTGGAGGGCGGTGGGGAATCCAGTGGACGGGAAAGGAGAATGCCTGTGAACTGTGGCCAGCTTAGAACTGCTCCAGTACCTCCCAGAGTGGCGCCAGAGGCCTCAAGAAAGGCAGAATACAGAGGAGAACCTGGCTCCTGACTCAGTACCTCAGTGATTTCCCATGACTCCTCACGGTCACAGCACTCACAACTTCTGCCCTGAGCCTCCAGCCCACAGCATCCCAACAACCTGCAGCGGTGTGGGAGGGGTGGGGGGGCCCTGCTCCTTCTCCAACCCTTCCTCTCTCCCTCCTCACAGCACTCAGCTCTCCCACCACACTGGCCAGAGACACAGCGCCACACAGCCAGCTGCAGCAGCCTGAGTTCTCTTCACTCCAGTCGGGTGAAGCTGGGGTTATTGACTTCCCCAGAAAAGAACTTCAGGATGGGCCAGCGCGAAGCAGACCTGGAGTTCCTGAAAAGGAGATTGCATAGGATTAACAATATGAAAGACTCCGTGGAAAAGATAAGACACCTCTATGAGCATGAGGGTGGCCTTCTTAAGAGAGAGACACTGTATCATCTTACTGTATCCATACACACGATTTTGGTAGCTCTAAAGTTACATCTCAAGGGTTGACAGGGGTTTGTTTCGTTTTAATGGGGCTATAGTGTGGTTCTGGAGATCTCTTGGAGAGGCTCCCTCTGATAAGGTGAAACTTTGGTCACAAAGGTTGCGTGGGGGGCGGAGCTAAAAAGTGTCTTTTGTTATGGGGCTTCTTGTGAGATTCCAGAAAATTGTAGGTTTAAGCTTGGAAGGAGAAGGGCCTACACACTTGGACCTGAGTCCCTGTTCATTGCTATCTTAATGTTCTCTACACTAAAAGAATGTTGTCGCTGTGCAGGCAACTCCAGAACAGACACCGTTCACTGCTGGGATTCTCAACTCTCAGCTGACAGGGGGCTCCAACCAGACTCCTTCCCTGGTGTTCCTCCTCTTCTGCCCACGGCAACAGCCTCTCAGACCCAGCTCTTGCCCACAGACACAGGCTGTGCTCTCTCAAGGGGGCCCGTGCTGACTGGTGGAGCATGGGGTGCCAGGGGTCAGGGGATCCATACCAATCAGGTAGTGGTTCAGAAAACGGCATATCTAGGAGTCTGGGGATAGCAAGGGTTCCTGGATGTGATCACTCACAGAGATCAATGTATGGTCTCTGCTTCAAGCCCAGCTTCTCAGGAGAGTGTCTTGAAACTCCAGAATGCCACATGCCCTTTCTGGTGGCATTTTTACCAACTGCCTGGTGCACACACACACCCTCCTCCACCTGCATCAGTAGAACTGTGGCTTCTTGGAAAGCAACGTGGCCTCTGGGGAGAGTGGTCCCACAGGCCCCCTTCAAGCCCAGATCCCTGAAGTCCCACGTCCCCTCAGGGGCCTCTGACTGCTTTTCAGCTGAGTTACCACTGTCTCCTCTCATTCCCCCAGCACTGGGAAGGCCCACTATTTGCCTGGAAGGAGAGCTGTAGGGAGAGAGGCAGAGGAACCTGTCCAAGACCATAAAGCCGCAAAGCCCATGGGAAGCCTGCGTGCTTATCCTTGGGTCTGTCACAGCCAATGAGACAAGCAGATGTTCAATATTCAAAAACTACTGTCTAAAGAAGGCGTTGGGACCCTGTTTGGTGGGCAGGAAGATGCCACATGTCAGATATAAAGTGTGAGGAATGAGGCAGTGGGTGGCAGGTGTGAGAAAAGCTGGGAGGGCAACGCACATATGGACTCTCATGAAAGGCCACACCCACACACAGGTGTGAGGGGCTTTTAGTACAGAAAACTGGGAAAACCAAGTCTGCCCATGGGCTAATCTTTCCCCTAACCTTAGTCTTTTACCTGCTGTGCATAACTGCATATTTCCTTGACAAAGAAAAGGAGAGAATGAAATACCCAAGAAAGGAGTGAACACCACAGAGAGGGTATGTGGGGAATGTAAAGTCCGAGTGTCTTCTGTCTGGCTGCGGCTGGCTGGGCAGCTTACCCTGGGGAGGGAATCCTGACACTGGAGTCTCCTTGCGATTCTTTGGGGGAATTGTGGGTGTGTACCTAACTGATGCTTTCAAACTCTATAGTATCACACATGCCTCTAAAGGCATGTGGAAGTACACGCACAAACACAAACACACACGTGCACATACTCACACATGTGTATCCATCCATATCATCCTGAGAATATGACCGACCATACAAGTGTGTACATGTGTACACACGTATAGAAACTGAAACTGCAAAGACTGATGCTCTCCTGTGCACTGTGTACTTCTAACTCATGAGTCTTGACTTAGAAATTATGGGAGTCTAAAACTCCTTGGGCTTTATGGGTTAAGATGGCTGCCAAGCCTGATGATCTGAGTTCAATCCCTGGAAGAAGAAAACCAGCTCGTGACTTCCTCATATATACTATGGTACATGGATGCATGCAGTATGCACACATGCACACACATGCCCATATGCATGCATACATGTACACACAAACATATTTTTAAAATTATTTTGAAAGAGCCATCCAGGGGCTGGAGAGGTGGCTCAGTGGTTAAGAGCACTTGTTGTTTACAGAGGACCTGGGTTTGGTTACCAGCACCACATGGTGGCTCATAACTATAACTCCAGTTCCAGGGGATCTGTACCCCTCTCAGAACATGACCTCTGCAGACACCAGCCAGATATGTACATGGTACACATATATACATGCATACAAAACACTCATACACATAAAATAAAATAAATCTTTAAAAAATGTTTTAAAAAGCCATACTTGGTGGTGCACACCTTTAACTCTAGCTTTTAGGAGGCAGAGGCAGGCAGATCTCTCTGGGTTTGAGCCCCGCATATTCTACATAGAGAGTTCCAGGCTATCCAGGACTCTACAGTGAGACCCTGTCTCAAAAAAACCCAAAAAAACAAAACAAACAAACAAACAAACAAAAAGGCATTCAGAGCCAGCCACAGTGAGATAAGCAGAGTACTCTCCGTGGCTGTTCAGGGATTCAGCTCCCAGAGTCCTGTGCTATGAGCATGAGGCCATGCTCCACACAAGGGCACCCTTCAGGAAAGGAACTGCGGAGTTTGCAACACGCCATTTGTAATTCAAAGTATCATCTCCTTCCTGGATGGGTTCCCATCCTTGGCTTATTTCCTGAGATCATTGCAAGCGCTATTTAGTAATAAGTATCTAGTTCATCAAGAGGCTGGAAGTAGCTTTTCCTTCAACAGATGTGGCTCCCGCCAAAGCTTATCTGCACCAAACTGCCATTTTAATAAACCTAGCCACCCAACGGCTGGAATTCTTTCTCTTTTTACTCCCACCAAATCACAGCCGGAAGTCACCCATCCATCCCTGGAAGCGTGGGAGAATCTCATTCCATAGTCCCTGCCTGCACTGAGCCAATTGTCTGATGACTCCCGGCCACTCTCCCTGCCTACTTGGGACTCAGCCCTGTGGGCCACTTGTTCATCTCTCCTGCCAAACTTCCAATCTGTAAAATGGGGGTTGAGAAGGCTGGAGGCGGGTGTCCTGCTAGGGCTCAAGCCAAGCCCAGCCACAGGATGGAGGGGATGCACTGGTGATTTCTGGATTACCGTGCCTGCTCCCTGGTATCCCTCCAAGTGATGGAAGAGTAACTAAAGATTGCTGCTAAGTGCAACAGGTCACCGTGGGTAGGGGACAAGTGAGGAGGCCTGGAGAAGAGTCCTTATAGAGGGAGGAGGGACCCGGAAGGAGAAACACTTCACCATAGGAAGCATTGGTAACCAGGGACTTGGGGAGCCAGTCTCTTCCTGCTCGAGACAAAGGGATAACAGGAGAAAGAATGAGGATGCGGCAAGAAGACACTTGTCGTGAGCCCAGCAGACACCAGCTGGCAACTTGACCTGACGCTTCCACAACTCACACTGTGAGACAATAGATGCCTATGGCTTACGCTTTGAACCGGGCACCTTTGGGTAGCTGAGCTGCCTGGACAGAGAACTTGCTTTGAGGCAGGTTGAGTGTCTGCCATCCCTCCATACCCCTCCACCTTCACCAGAAATCTGGCTAGAATTAAACCTGTGTCCTCGGGCGACTCTGGAGGCAGCTGCCTTACAGTAACCGGCTGGCCAGCCAGCTCATATCCCTGGGCAGGAACATCAGCTGAGTGTTGGGCACAGTGAAGGCCTCCTCCTGCAGACGCACTGACAGCTAGAGCTGGGAAGGAGAGGTGTTCAAGGCCCCAAATCCTGTGAAAGCACAGGTCAGGAAGAGCTGCCTAGAACACAGAGCTGCTCGTGGGAATGGAGCCTTGAGGGATGCCTAAAATCATACCTGGATCTTCTTATCTCAGCTCCCAGGTACAATGAGATGGACAGTGATTATTGTTATGTCCATGGGGATCTCATACAAAATAAAAGGGAAGGAAGCTTTCTTGATGGCAACAGACTGCTAATGTATCAGCACCAAAGGCCCACGATAACTACTGCACCCCTAGCACAGCTGAATACACTTTGATTTCAACATGTGTACCATGTGTGTATATGGCTGGTGTCTGCAGAGGTCATGTTCTGAGAGGAGCACAGAGCCCCTGGAACTGGAGTTATAGTTATGAGCCACCATGTGGTGCTGGTAACCAAACCCAGGTCCTCTGTAAACAACAAGTGCTCTTAACCACTGAGCCACCTCTCCAGCCCCTGGATGGCTCTTTCAAAATAATTTTAAAAATACGTTTGTGTGTGCATGTGAGCATGTGTGTGCATGTGTGCTTAAAGGTCAAACTATTAAATGTGGATTTAGCAAAAATAGAAAATCAATGGCACTGCCTCTGATCTGGATGTGAGTCCAACTCACAAAGCCTTAAACTGTAGTTGGAAACAATCATTTCACCATCTGCCACGCTCCTGTCTCTTCACCCATATGTCCTTCCCCCCCTAGGGACATTCAGGTAGGCAGCATATGATCTCAGGGAGACATGGGTCACCTCAGGAAGACACGAGTCACCTCAGAGAGACACAGGTCACCTCGGGGAAAGACAGGTCACCTCAGAAAGATACAGGTTAATTCAGGGAGACACAGTTCACCTCAAGGAGACACAGGTCACCACAGGGAGGCAAAAGTCACCACAGGGAGGGATGCCCAGGACACCTCAGGGAGACATGACTCACTGTGGGAAAATACAGATCATAGTTGATGACAGACAGGAAGTGACTGGGAGACGGAGCAGGAGGAGAAATGTAAGGTCAGACATGCCCCAGTAGCCATCTGATGCCAAGGGTCCAAGTAGGCTGATGCAATGACTCCTTCTATAAATTTCACACACCTTAGGGATGAGAAAAAATCTGCCACACAATTCCATCAGGATACAAGATGTCTTCCAAACACAGCAGCCTCTATATCCCCATACACAAGGATGATGAGCAACCCTCCATCTGCTGGCTAATGCCCACCTGAGCACATAACACAGCCTCAGAGTAGACTATCTGAGTTGGCCCACTGATTATTTACTGTTCACTGTCAAGCTCACCAATGTACCTAGGTACAAAAACTACCATCCTTTAAGAGTCCAACCATAGGCAGGCGGTGGTGATGGCGCACGCCTTTAATCCCAGCACTCGGGAGGCAGAGGCAGGTGGATTTCTGGAGGCCAGCCTGGTCTACAGAGTGAGTTCCAGGACAGTCAGAGCTGTTACACAGGGGAAAGCCTGTCTTGAAAAACCAAACAAAACAGACAACAACAACAAAATCCAACCACTGCCACAGTGACATCAGCTGTGAAAACCTCAGATTTCATATAAAAGCCAACTGCTAAAATTATGTGTGTAAAAAGATCAGGATGACCACTCACAGCCTGTGAATACGACAACCTGCTGAGAAAGTCTGAGAGGCGCATCACTTGTAGTCAACAAACCCTGGCGGAATGAGGAGAGAGTAACGCCCAGCAGAAAATAGACCGGATGCTGTCCAAACCCTAATCTCTGGAAGAACGAAATTGCACAAGGTGACTTAGGAGGTTTCCATGGGTGGCCTGGCCTTCCTGCATAGAAATGGAGGAGGAGTAGATGGGGGAGGTGCAGAGGGGTTGGGAGGAGAGGAGGAAGGGGAAACTTGGACTGGGATGTAAATAATAAATAATAATAATAATAATAATAACAACAACAACAAATCATTAAAAAAAAAGCTTTACATGCTTTGCCTTAGGTTTTACTATTAGTCTCTACACTTTACTATTAGCCCCCAATTTAGGGACTTTTAGGAGAGGTGTGTATATCCATGTCCATGTGCGTACATATGTGTGGGTGCCAGCTGCCAGTGTTGGGTGTCACCAACTGGCCAATGAGATCCAAGAGATTCTCCCAGGTGCCTCCCCCTCCCTACAGTTACAGATGTGCGCTGCTCCCAGGTTTTCACCTGGGTGCTGGAATCTGCTCCGGTCCTCATGCTGACATCTCACCTGCATCTCCCAGGTTTGTTTCTCCTTTTAGGCTTTTTGAGACAGAATGCTGCTATATAGCCCAGGTGCTTGAGAACACTTGAACTTTTGAGGACAAAATAGACACTGAATACTAATTTTGCTGTTTCAGAATTTTACAGATAAGAAAACCTCCAGATCTGTGTCACCTGCCTTCTTAAAAAGTATTTTTGAATTTTAAAAAATATTTTAGTTTAAATTTTTTAATTTAATTTAATTTTAATTTAAAAATAAAGTTTTTAAAGTAAGTATGGGAAAGAAAGGAAAAAGATACAAGTAACCCAAGAGCCCAGGGGGTCACCTGCTAAACAATGCTGTGGTAGCTGGGACAAAACAGATGTATACTAAAGAGAAAATCTCATTCTCTCCCTGCTTTTCCCCCTCCCTATGGCCCCTCACCCTCACCCCCTCCTCCTGTATCTGCCCCATGCCTGGCTCTTTTAATCTGCAGCATACAACCAGGCTCTGCCATGGAGCACTCCAGGAGAAAACAGAATTTGCACATTAGCTGAGGCCTTGGAAGACTCCAATGTGGCTCCCTCCACATCTTATAGGTTAAGGCACTTGGGACCAGTCACTCCTCAGACAAAAGATGGGAGAGACAACCTGGAGTGAATAGCCGAGTGGGCCACCTCTACAGACCAGCCCCCACCAGCTTCAGGCCACAAACTACACCAGCAAGCAGATGCCTCGTGTCCCCAGTCTCCTCCCTTTTCTGATGGGGTGGGACAGGACACATCAACAGTGGAGCCCACATGCCAGGTGCCCTGCCACCACCCCTCAGGGCCCAAGGTGTTCACAGGCTGCCAATGCCACCCCATCACTGCAGACGATGCCCACCTCCCCAGGAAAGAGGCAGTGGCCAGCCATGTAGCAACTGTCCACTCCAGGGAGACAGTGGTCTCAGAGAACAGTTACTCACAGGCCACTTCCCTTCTTGTCTGACAGAGTGAAAGCGTCTTTCAGTTTGGGAATTAAAAGTTGCCTTTCATAAGTACTTGTTTTAGAATCATTAGCTAAAATTGAGCCCTTCTTCACCAGCTTTTTTTAGACTGGAGTAATTTTTAACTCTACCACGTGATAAATCAGATTAATTTAAAAACTATTAGTCGCTTCTTTGCGTGGTGTACTGGCTGGTTTTGTGTGTCAACGTGACACAAGCTGGAGTCATCAGAGAGGAAGGAGCCTCAGCTGAGGAAATGCCTCCATGAGATCCAGCTAAGGCATTTTCTCAATCAATGATCAGTGGGGGAGGATTCAGCTCATGGTGGCTGATGCCATCCCTGGGCTGGTAGTCCTGGGTTCTATAAGAATGCAGGCTGAGCAAGCCAGGGGAAGCAACAGTAAGCAGCTCCCCTCCATGGCCTCTGCATCAGCTCTGGCCTCCAAGTTCCTGCCTTGCTTGAGTTCCTGTCCTGACTTTTTTTTAGTAGTGAACAGCAATGTGGAACTGTGAGCCAAATAAACCTCCTCCTCCCTAACTTGCTGTTTGGTCACGGTGTTTCATCGCAGCAACAGAAACCCTAACTAGACACACAGATAAAACTCTTGGCAATGACACTAGCAGCGTGAGGCTTCTTACGTGTGCTGGACAGCGAACTGAGCAGGTTGCCTGGGTAGAGAGGAGAGACAGGGTAGACATTAGTGAGGACATCCAACAGTACAGACAAAGAAGCTTCTCCAAAGTTAAAACTCAGCAAGACACTCAGTTTGTACTGCACCACCGGCCAATTTGACCTAGCCAGCACCCCCAGGACACCCCAGCAGTACACAGGGCATGTTCAGCAAGGCAGACCCCGTGCTGGGCCAAAGATCAGTCTTGGCTAAGTTAGGAGTATTTAAATGAGGGTGTTGAGCTTGATGATTTTCAACACCTGTGATATCAAATTTAAGATGAAGTAGGTGGTTACAATATGGAGTGACTCCAAGGAGACAAGGTCCCTGATGCTCAGGACTGCTAAGAAGGGTAGAAGATGGAAGTGAGTGAGCCAGAGCCACCTGAAGGGTCTCTCCTGTGGCTCTGTGATGTTGCTTGGTACTTTACACCAGAACCTCTGTCAATACACCAGCAACCTTGAAAGACAAGACATGTGATTCCCATTCCATGTGTGGAGAAAATATCTGGGAGGGTGACAGTCATCCTCCCTACACTGACTGTCACAGTTCCTCCTTGTTGCTGTGATAAACACTGACAGTGAGAATTAACTTTGTGGGAAGAAAGAAAGAGCATTTAGATCGACCTCAGCAGCTAAAGCAAACTCTAGCTACCTGAGAGATGGCATCTCCAGATCTGGCCACCATGACCAAGGCATGAGACCCAGCAACACAGTGACCACAGTCCCAGAGGATACAGATTAAATGCTCTAAATTGGGAGTTTTTGTAGCTAAGGATAGAGAAATGGAAAGGGGGTCTCATTGAGGGTAGAACAGAGATGTTAGCTGTTTTCTGTAGTGGAATAATCTTTTTTGTACATTGTGAAGATGTGTCACTCAGATTGGTTTAATAAAAAGCTGAATGGCCAATAGTTAGGCAGGATCCCAGACAGAGAGGATGCTGGGAAGAAGAAGTCAATACAGACATGGAGGAAGCAGGAAAGCAGGTTGGACAGTATGGAGATGAGGTAAATGAGCCCCAGGGCGGCACATAGATGAATAGAAATGGGTTAATTTAAGTTATAAGAACTAGATAAAAAAAAAAAAACAAGCCTAAGCTATCAGCCAAGCTTTCGTAATTAATAATGTCTCCATGTCATGATTTGGGAGCTGGCTGGTGGGACCAAGAAAGACTCACTACAGTTTTCCTTAGATAAGTTGTTTTTGAACCTGTGAGGTTCTGTTTTCTCTTTGCAACCACTGGGTGTCTTGTGTCCAAGTTGGCTGCTTTTCTTCTGCAATCCCCAAATAGCTGCCCCACTGGAACTTTGAGCTCAGTTGAGGCCTTAGCTTTTTGGGGGTGGGGGTCCTTTACCAGCCAAAACAACTTGGAGGAAGAAAGTGTTTATTTGGCTTACAGGTTACAGTCCACCACGTAAGGAAGCCAGGGTGGAAACTCAAGACAGGAACTTGGAGGCAGGAACTGACGCCTTGAAGGAACACTGCCTATGGCTTGCACTCCTCGATGGCCCAGCTTGCTTTCTTATACAACCCAGGACCACCTGCCCAAGGGTAGCACCTCTCACAATGGTCTGGGCCCTCCTACATCAATCGTTAATCAAGAAAATGTCGATAGGCATGCCAGTAAGTCAATCTGGTGGAAGCCATTCCTCAACTAAGTTTACCTCCGCACAGGTGATTCTAGTTTGTGTCAAGCTGCCAAAAAAACTAACTAGCACACTAGCCCTATGGGGCGGCCCTGAGCCAGGCTTCCGTCCCTGTGATCTCAAGGCTCGGATAATGGACCACAGTTTATCTTACATTTTATACTGCAGTAACTTATGTTCATAGACCAAACCCTTAGATCCTTGTATGCCCTAAGTTGATAAGAGAGTACTTTCCAAGCACAGCTGCCTGGTTATTTTGGGGCTGTCTGTCTCATCAGCTAGAATCTTCCTAGGATGTACCATTGGTGAGGATGTTCAGTGATGTGGCCACATAAGTCCCTCCAAATTTCAAGCCAGAGTCTGGGGTATTATCTCAAAGGCAAAGTGCTTGCCTAGCATACACAAGGCCCTGGGTTTGAACCCAGCACCATGTACACAGGAGAGATTTAAGTCAGCGGGAAGCCTGAAGTCTGAACATCACCACTGGTACAGACCTCCAACCCATGTGGGCTAAATGAAGAGAAGAATGATTAAATATGGTGCATTTTAACAGAAGGCTGTCAACCTCAAAACACGTATCTAAAGCCAAATATGAGTTACCGTGGCCCAGAAACACTGGTTCAGGTTGCCCCAAATACCATGTTCCAATGCAGTAACCATTTCATTAAATTTTTATAGCAACAGCACAAAGCTGTATACCGAGGCACTTTTCAAATATATTAATAGAAACATTAGATTCACTGGTTACAGTGAAACAGGGAAGTCCCTGCAACAGTCTTCAGATGCTATCTGACTGCCTTTGGGTTGGTGGAAGGTATTCCTTAGGTCATCCAAGGATCTAAGGGTTTGGTCTATGAACGTAAGTTACTGCAGTATAAAATGTAAGATAAACTGTGGTCCATTATCTGAGCCTTGAGATCACAGGGACGGAAGCCTGGCTCAGGGCCGCCCCATAGGGCCAGTGTGCTAGTTAGTTTTTTGTCAACTTGACACAAACTAGAATCACCTGTGCAGAGGTAAACTCAGTTGAGGAATGGCTTCCACCAGATTGACTTGTGGGCATGTAGCTTCTGTCTTAGCTACAAGATAAAACACCACAACCAAGACAACTTATAAAAGAAAGCATTTAATTGGAAACTTACTTATTGTTTCAGAAGATGTATTCATTACCATCATGTGGAGCAGGGCAGCGGGCAGGCAGGCATGACACTGGAGCAGCATCTTACAGCATACAGGTTAACACACAACCATGAGGTGGAAGACGGGGGCCAGGGATACAAAGGATGTGTAACCAGGAACTGCAGGGCTTTTGAAACCTCAAAGCTCACCCCAGTGACACACCTCCTCCACCAAGTCCACACCTTCTAATCCTTTCCAAACCATTCCACCAACTGTGAAACAAGCATTCAAATATATTAGCCTATAGAGCCATTCTCATTCAAATCATCACAACATCCTAAAAGGATTTAACCCAATAGTTACAAGGGAAGACGTTCGGTTAGACGCAGAGATGGATAATAGATGGCTATTAGAAGAGCTAAAGATAACCAAGGGTAACTTGGCTGTGGATCTAGAACATTCCAACTCTCCACAGTTGCTAAAAACAGGAAATAAAAACTGGTTAGACAGACTTAGGGAAGATCTGCCCCTCCCGCAAAGATGGCAGTCCTAGAGATGTCTAATCAGAAAGGCCAGAAGGGAGCTCTTATCTTCTAAATGAGAACCCCATGCCTGATGCCTACACTTGAAGATTGCATTGAAACTCTAAGCCAGACACTAATTCCCTCTAGAGAACACCTTTAGACTTGGATCTCTGGATTTTTAGGGTAAAAATTAATTATATTGATTCCTCAATTTCAGCACATTTCCTAAATGATTTTATAGTTACCTCAACAGAAGGGAGGGATGTTACAGTGGCATTGGAGGACCATTAAGAAAAAGTCATGTCCTTATGGTCCAAAAATACTCTATCTGGTCTGAGCGGAGAGCTAACATTCCAAACTATCAAAAACTAAGAGTTAATCCAGTTAGGCCAATCGGCCGCCTCGCTGAGGGACAGCCCCTCAGAAAAGTGGATTCACCTTAAACCCCACCAAAGAAGTGGGAGGAATAATTATCCCTTTAATGAAATGATGTACTTTTCCTTCCCTGAATTCCCACCTCGGTGCAGTCACTTTCAGAGTTACAGCCATGTGATTGAGTTAAGCCTGTTGGCTTTTTTGAATGAGAGAAACACAACTTTTTCTTTCCCTTCTTTATATACACTTTTTCCTTCTCTCAGATAGTGGGCAAAGTCTGGACATGCTTTCCCAGACACTGGGCTTTCTCACTTTTTTTCTGAGTCATTCCCCAAGCCTCTTCCATCCTGTGACTGCTCACCAACAGCAATGTTTTCTTTCTTCTTCTGCTTCTTTCTTCCCTTCTCCATCTCTCTCTTCTAGACAACTGCTGAAATTTACAGCTTACCTGCCCCACAGTTTTTATTTTAAACTCTGATAAAATTGTCCTCAAGCTTTCTTCTGCACCTGTTCTTAAATTCTTTTATTAAATGGACTAAGACCCTCAAGAAAGAACCCCAATTTCCATGATAACATGTGGTAACCCAGATGGGGACCCTCTCCCCCACAAAAAAAAAATCTCCAGTAATAATCACAGAAGTTCTGATTCTGGAAACTTCAGCTCACAAGGAAAATTATGAAGAACAGCTTCCAGCCGCCAAGTGCCCTCCAAACGGAAGACCTTTGCACCAGCCTCCTGCACAGGCTTTGGGATCCTCTCCTTTCCTCGGAGCTTTTTGATCCCTCACAGATGGTGCCAAATGTGGGGAATGAGCCAGGAAATACACCTGCAGCTTTCCTCCCTCCCTCCCCCTCCTTATCCTGGGCTGCTAGAGCTCCAGGCTTTTGAGTAGGTTTTTAGACACAGTAGGGTTGTGAAAATCCCCAAACTACGTGGCTCAGAGAACTCTGATGCTGATACAGTTTGTGAGGAGCCATCCCTTCAACTTCTCACAAATATCTATATACTGTGGTGGTCTGCATTCCATCCACACCTCACTCTACAGCCAGGAAGAGAGCTAAGAACTGTCTTGAGGCCAGGCCCAGCTGTGACTTGAGGACTTCCGTTCACTTTCTCATGCCCAGAGATGAACCAAGGTGGTCCCAGTAAATTCCAAAAGAGGGAAGAGCAGGTCCTCTGTGGCCAGGATAGGGCCAAGCTGATGAAAGTATACATCTTCTCTGGAGGCTTCAGCACCTCTGTACAGGCCTGCTCAGCCTCCTGCCTCAGTCCTGAGCTGTAGGAAGCTTGCTCTCACACTAGACTCTCCCCACTTTTCCTTTCCCCAGACTTACACATTTAAAAGTTCTTCTACAGTTGCTAAAACATCCAAGAAAGTTGACAGTATGATTTACAAAACAAAGCCACGCCATCCGTCACAAGGTACAACTAAACTAGACACTGGCAGGGGCTTTGGGTGCATCTGGGCTCCACAAAGCCTACTACCTCAGGCATGCAATTCATTATTCCTTAGGACCAAAGTCTTATTTGACCTTCAGTTTCAAAATGTTTTCATCTGGGGCTGTGGAAATGGCTTGGCGGTTAAGAGTACTTGCTCCTCTTGCAAAGGACCCAGGTTCAGTTTCTGACATCCACATCAGGTGACTCACAAATACCTGTATCTCCAGTTCTAGGTTGTCTGATGCCCTGTGGGTACTTGAGTGTACATGGTGCACATAAACTCATGCAGTTAGGCACACATAAATTAAAAAAAAAAAAAAAAACAGCCTTTTACTTACTTATTTATTTATTTATTTATTTATTTATTTATTTATTTATTTTTAGGCACAACAGGACTGATGCACATGTGATCTCACAGAGACTGTGGCAGCATACACAGGGCCTGTACAGGTCTAAGCCACATGGGGTCCCAGCACTGAGAGGGGAAGTGGACACAAGGCCCCATCCTTAATCCAGAAGCTATCTCCCATTGATAATCATTCTCAAAGGAAAGGTTAGTGTTCTTCAATGGAGTCTCACTGGGGATCTAAACCACACTCCAGGACAGGCCCCATGCCCAGCAGTAGGTGGCCAACACAAAACAAACTCAATGGTGTTTTTGGAGGTGTTTGTCTAATAATCCTTTGTCTGGATTTTTTTAAACCTTTACAGGTCTTTTGCTTATACATTATGGTTTTCAGTTTTGTATTTCTATGCGATTTCTGTGTGTGTGAACATGTGTGTCTCTGCATTTATGTTTCTTGTGCTTTTTCTTGGGTTCTTTTTTTCTGTTTTTTGTTTGTTTGTTTGTTTTAGATGCCTGCCTTTTTTCTAAGGAGACAGAAAGATAAAGAAAGGGCATGAACTTAGGTGGGCAGGGAAGATCTGAGATTAGCTGGGAGAGGGGAAACCATAATCAGAATATATTATATGCAAAAAAAATCTATCTTCAATTTAAAGCATTTTAAAGAGAATAAAAAAATAAAGACAAGAGCCTGCATACCTCACCTTTAAAAAAATTTGTCTATACTGCTGCCTTCTCTCTTGTTTGGTTGCTGGTACCTTGGCTACTTTGTTTTTTGTTGTTGAAGGCTGTCCCAAGGCAGTCTAGGGATCAGAACACAGTTAGCAACATTGTCTCCTTGAGAAATACACAGGACACCTCCTTTTGGAAAACGAGGTTTCCGCTACATTTTAATTCTTTAAACACTGGAAAAGTATGTGCAGCAATTCTCTAAACTCCCTTGAGCCACAGACAGAATAAATGTCTCAAATCCCTCAGGGTAGCAGTGTGTGCTGGTAGAGATGGGAGAGGCCCTATTAAACCAGCCAAGTCCCCTCCACCTGCCCCCAGCACCTCTCACTTCTCCCAGAAACTCCACCAACACAGCAGAGCTCTCGGGACAACAGAATGGACTCCTGTTAATGAGTTACTAAAATGCCTCTGGAAGGAAAGCATGTTAGACTACAGGTCAGATTAGTGAGCACCCACACCCTCAGGAAGTCCTTTCAGGGGCCCCAAGGTAAGTTTCCCAAACGTCCTCAAACTAGAGCAGTGCACTGCACCGCACACACACTGCCATCAGCAGCAGGACCCAGAAGAGAGGGTGTCCAGCATGGGAGGTGAGTCAGTAACCTGGTGTTGAGCAGAGAGAAGGAAGCGTATGGGGAATCAATGAGTGGATGGAGATCCTCACACTGCGTGAGTGTTTCCCTGATGTTGCTCTTTCCTGCCTTCTTGATGGATATATCCCCCCACCAGCTCCACTAGGAGCCACAGACCCCGACTCTCCATGACTATTCCAGTGACAGCCGAGTTCTCTCTAATTCTAGGGAAACCTGAACTAGCTCACACTTAGGTGTGGCAGCCTCAGCCTCCAGGCCAAAATGTTACAAGCACCAAGATCACCAAGATGACCATGCAACTCTCTGGCAGCACTGTCTGGTATCCTGAGGACTCATTTCCGGTCTCCACTCTGCCATGAAAGATGCTAGGGTATGATATGCTTCTGCTTCCTGATGTCTTCTCAATCTTGAAAGTCAGTAAAGTGGCAGTGTTGGTTTACTGTGCGAGAAAGGTCACAAGGCAAGACAAAACCCAGTATCAGAGCTTTATTAGGAGGAGGAGGGAGGGGACAGAAGAGAGTGACCAGGCCTGTGGAAGACATGTGCAGAGGTGGGAGGAGGAGAGAGCAGAAAAGACGGGAGGGGTCTGTGTCCGGCTTTTTATGGATTTCCCTGCACATGTGCATGTGGGCTTATGGAGCTAGGTCATGCATGCATGCGCAGATTGTGTGACCATGCCGCTCCCATTACATAATCACGCAGCTCACAGATGACATAAGATGCAAGACCCCTTATTTAGCTACTGAACTGCGCATATATGGTCATGCTGCTGGAGGAGTGGCAGAATCCTAACAGGCAGAACATGGGGACCAGCACCCCCTTCCCTCACCAGCACAGGCATTCACCTTTGTATTATTATTTATATCCCTCCTTGTTCTAGAAGGATCTGAGGCAGCTTTGATCAAAACTTCACAGATTCACTTCCCAGGATTCTGCATTAGCTAGGAGAGCCAGAGGCTCAAAATTATAAATTCATTCTTTCCATCAACAAATATTCATTCTGTTCTAAGTGCAAGGACAGAAGACTCAGAGTTTCCACACCAAAGGCTTCACCACGCTCAGGAAACCCAGACCTGATTCCAGCAGGGTCAGACAGAAGCCAGAGCATCTACTGGGTACACCACCAGAGAAAGCTGGGGGACAGGCAATTCTGGTCCATTCTTCGAAGAAGAGCTGCTGAAAGGACTCATCTAGATTATGTTGTCCTGTCACCCTGCCTGTGGCCAATCCTAGCAACATCTTTTCAAAGAGGCGTTCCATCCCCACTTTCAACTCCTGTAGCTTTTTAAGAAAAGCCAGCCCACTGGGAGATGATTGAGGGGGTTTCTACCCTCAGGAACCTGAGACCCTGGGTGACTCAGGTCACTTCTCTGGGACTCACCCTGGGCAGCAGATGAAAAGAATTGAAATGGTCCTTGCTGCCTCCAAGACTCTAAATTTTTAAAGAAAACCCCTAGCAGCTGGGGGCAGCAGAGCAACTGTTGGCCTCATTTAAAGATGAAGGGAAGGCCATATCCACCCATAAGCGCCGAGCTGAGGGGTAAGGGCTCAGAGTGGCCTTCCAGGCATTGCTGCTCCAGGCACCGTCACTCCACTCAGTGAGCATGATGAAGGAAATGCTGCCTGCATCACACCGTGGTTGGGAGACACAGCGTTGGAGTAAAGGCCCCAGAGAAAGCTGGATGGGGAGGCTGGGGCCAGAGAGGGGCCAGGGAAAGCTGTCAGAGGAGGAAGCCAGCAGGCCCACCGCCAGGTAGGAGAGCCTTCCAGATAGAGAGAGCAATGAGATCACACAGGGCCTCACTGAGGGGTGCCTGGGCTGGGAGGACGCTAACCAGGTACTGGGGTAGCCTATGTGGCTGAGATTAGACGCTGGCACAGCAATGTCACCCACAGGCTCATGCATTTGGTCCACAGTTAGTGGCACTGTTTGGGGAAGCTGTGGAACATTTAGTGTGTGGAGCCTTGTTAGAGGATACTCACAAATAAATGAATAAATAAATAAATAAATAAATAAATAAATAAATAAAATGTAATTATAACATTTCAAAGAAGATAACACTGTGGGTACAAAAAGCTGCTTCATGCTCAAATTGTCGGCCTATATTTGCCGTTCCCTTCTTGGTTTATACTGTTTTCCATAGGCTCTGTCCTTGAGAAGTCCTTGGGGTTTTGGAGGTTTATAGCTTTGCTTCCAGTTCCTGGGTTTCTTTCTCTGCTTCCTGTGTGCGGATGAAATGTGATTAGCCTGTTTCCTGCTCCTGCCCCCATGCTTTCCCGTGGAACATGTTCCTCTGGAAACTCAAGCCAGAGAAAACTTTCTTCCGTTTGCTTCCGTCCTGGTGTTTTAGCCCAGCAACATAAAAGTAACAGATAGAGGTGCCTTGCTCTAGAACGGGCTGTTTGTATTTGTCCATTTCTGTTACTGGGAGAAAATATCTGTAAAAGGATAACATTTCAAAGAAGACAGGTGTGTGTAATCCATAGTCTGGCATCTAAGATTGGCAGTAGTGAAGGGTCCGGGAATATAGAAATATAAAATTGTAAACCTAAAAAAATAAAAGCTGACAGTCATTAGCCCTAAAGGTTAACTGCTAACAATGGCTGTCTGCTTACAGTGGCTCCTCTGCCAACAGCCAGGGGTGAACTTTAACCCCTTGCCCCTTACAGCCAACAACTGCCTGGACCAAAGTTAACTTTTAATCGATGTTTCTAAGTGACTTCTAGAAAGCACCTCATGCCTGATGCTTATTTTAGCTATAAAAAGGGGGCCAGAACCCACCTCCATTGCCACAGCCTCAGAATCCTGAACATAGGCTGTTGTCTCAGCTAGCCGATAAGCTTTCGTGCCTCAAGGTAATTTTTGTCCTGGAATTAAGTCTGCATCTGTTTTAATAGACTTCAGTGGTCTGTCCCCCATTATTGTGTGTCCCCAGACCCAACAGTAGCCCATGTAGAAGTGAAAGACAGCGTTCCTACACAGGAAGCCAAGGAACAGATTGCTAGGATCAGCCTTCCCTTGACTCACTCTGTGAGAGCTCAGGGTCCCACAGGGTAACTTAATCCCTTATGTGGACATACTCCAACGACCTAAGGACTTCCATTACTTCCCACAATACCGGAAGCCGTGGAAGAATACACTCAAATCACATACAAAGCACACACGCACTCCTGCCACCACGCTACTGCTGCTCCCAACCGTGAGAGAGGTACCATCCACCTGTGAGCTGAAAGAAATGTTTCCCTCTTTCAAAAACAAAAACAACAACCACCCACAGCACTGCCGGGGGATGAATCAGCCAGCAGAGGCGCTTGCTCCCAAGCCTGAAGACCTGAGTTTCCTCCTCAGGACACACACAGTTGAAGGGGTGAAGCAACCGTTTCACGGCATCCTCTGACCTCCAAACAGGCTCTGCGGGACGTGTGCATAAGTGCACAGGCACACACACATACACACACACTAAACATTTTTCAAAAACCGTGGTTGCTTATTTTTTTTAACTGAACTGCTGCTTCATGTAAAAATTTTCATTTTCTCAGCCCACACTTGCCAATTCTTTCTTCCAGTTTCTACTGTTTTCCACAGAATCTGTACTAGAGAAAAAAAAAATACAAGCCATGCTTAGCTCCTGTCTCTTCTCTCTCCAGCCTGGTCCCCGTGGTCTGCAATGACACAGGAATAAGGACCAGAGCCCTAAGCCAGGCCTGCTCCTGCTGCTGGGCTCCGCTGGCCCTCACCCTGCCCTCACCCTGCCCTCACCCTGCCCTCACCCTGCCCTCACCCTGTTCTCAGCGGCTTCCCCTTGATTCTTGCTCCTTTATCTTTTCTTTCCCCCCCAACATATTCTTTATTGGATATTTGGGAATTTCACATCATGCACCTGGTCACAGTCAGTTCCCATCCTCCCAAGTTCGTGCTCCCATCCTTGTGGCCTCCCCCCACAACAAAGTAAGAAGGAAAAAAACCACAAGTCCAATTGTGTTGCCCGTATACTCTCCCTGGAGCATGGCCAAACTCCCAGTGGCCAGCCCCTTAAAGAAAACTGAGTCCTTCCCCACTCACACCCCCACCAGAAGCCCTCAGTTGTGAAGAGCTACACTTCAGCGTCCTTACCACAATTTTTCAGAGTTCTCTTAGATGGTTTCCTGCCTAGGCTGTTACCCTTTGGGGATGTGATGGGGTGGGATGTAGTGGTTGCCACAGGAGCCTTCTATGTTCCCCTTTCTCAACTGTGAGTCTGCAGTCATCAATATCCACTGTGAAAGTTGCTTCTTTGCCCTTTACACTCAGCAGGAGCATGGATCGTGAACTTCCACACGGTTTCTGGCAACAGCCCAGACCACAGGCATCCACAGTCTCCAGTGTTATCATGTGCCACGGACCTCAGCATGATCTCCAGTGGCAGTACAGACCACAGACATCAACATGGTCCTCGGCTGAAGCACCACCTTAGCCACCAGTGGTAGCACAAGCCAAGGATATCAACATGGCCTCAGGTGGCAGCAGAGGCCACTCACCATCAACATGGCCCCCAGCAGCTACATGGCCCATAGACATCAACATGGCTTCAGGTTGCAGCACAGACCTCAGAAAACCTCTTGGCCTTTGATGGTAACAGAGGTCATGGATATCCACATGTCCCCTGGCTGTATCAGGACCACAGACCCCAACATGGCCCCCAGTGGCAGCATGGACCACTGATACCAACATGGCCCTTAGTGGCAGCATGGCCCAAGGATATCAACATGGCCACCAGTGGCAGCATGGCCCAAGGATATCAATGTGGCTGCAGCACACACCACGGACATTTCTCCAGCTCCATGTTTTCTTCAGGGGGATGCTTGGCACCCATAAAGGGGATGCAGAAACATCTAGAAGCATGGCTCCCCAGGTCTGATCCCAGTAGGGCAGAGAGCTGACACAAGGTCTTCAACACTGTCATCGGACCGGTGCCTTACCTCAAGGGCTGGGACAAACCTAGCTAAAGTAAGCCGAGCCTTGGAACCAGAAAAGCCTGAACCTGTACCAGGTTTAAGGTGTCAGTGCTGACAGATGTCACCACTGTGAGAGGAGTTAACCACTGAGTTAACCCCCAGAAGCAGACTTCTCCACTTATCTGCTGCCCCTGGTCCTCTGGATGGAGCCTCCATAAACTGCAAGATCAGCAAGTTGCATGTTGATCCTTAGCAGAGTTTTGAAGCATTTCATCGACTTACAGAGTGGGAGTTAGTTTGGGTGCAGATAGTTTGTCTTGATTTGTTTTCTTTTGTTTTGGTTTGGTTGAGAATATGCAGTGTTTTATGAGTCCAGTATCATTGAGGATCAAAGCAGACAAAGACATTGCAAGGAAAGAAAGCTGCAGAGCGATCCCTCTCGTGAATATAAAGGCAAAATTTTCTCAACAGCACACTAGCAGACTGAACCCAGCAAGGTATAGTAAGAATTGTGATCAGGACCAAGAAGGATTTGTTCAGGCGCACATGTCAAATCAACAGAGTACACACAAAACTCACAAAATCGTTTCAGTATACACAGAAAAATCTCAACATCATCTTTTCACGATGAAAACATGGAACAACAGCTAGGTGTGGTGGTGCACACCTGTGGTCCCAGCACTCAGAAGGCAGAGACAGGAGGATTGCTGCAAGTTCACGGCCATCCTGGTCTATTCAGCATGTCTCTGGGCTACATAGTGAAATCTTATCTCAAAAAAAAAAAAAAAAGAAATTCTAACAGGAGGGAACACCTTCTGCCTCCTCTACCTGCTGAAAGAGATCTATAAAAAGCCTCAAGTTAATTTAACAGTGATGAAGGCTGAGCATTCCCCATCTTTCTGAAAGAAGACCAGAGTACCTATGTCACCTGTCAATTCAACAGAAGCCCTATCTAGCAAGTAAGCAAGAAAGGTAAAGAAATGGAAAAAAAAAAAAAACAAAAACCAAAATCTTGTCAAACTTCAGATGGTAAAAACCTACACCAAAAAGATGCCAGGGATCTGCTGTGAGCTAATGTAGGAGCCCAGCAAGAGAACAGGGCATGAGATCCATACACACAAATCAATGGTGTCTCTACACACTTGCAGGGAGCACTCCAAAGACACAGCAGTTACATTCACAAGAGCACGAGGGATAAAATACTTAGGAATAAGGTTCATAGAAATGGAGAACTTGGACTCTGAACATCACACCACTTTGTCAAGAGGAACTCAATATCTAAACAGAGACACTGCAGCATGTATACATACATGGAGACATCACCTTGAGGCGATCCTTCCTGGGCAGAGGGATAGTTTCAGTGAACTCTAGGCTCAGATCCTGAGTGGCACCTTTGCAGAAATGGGTAAGATGGTTCTTTCTGGAAGGTATGTGAGCTAACATGGATCCAGAATATTCAAGGGGGTTGTTTGAGGTTTGTGTGATAGAAATCTCTTCTCAAATCACTGGAGGGAGGACATCTGAAGTCAAGGCAGGGAGGCTCTGCCACTCACTTCTGACAGTCCACTGTTTCCACCCGATGACTTCCATGTCTGTCTGTACGTCCATACCTTCTCATGACCTTTGAATAAAGACCCCAGTCATTATGTCAGAGCTCACCCTAATGACCCCATCTTACTTTCATCCTGTCTGCAAAGGCCATGTTTCTAAATACCACACTCATAGGCCCTAAGGTTTTAGGGTTAAGCATAGCTTTCAGGGCACAGGAACCCCCAGCAGGCCACAGGGACTTCACCTGGCAGGAGTCATTTGGGGCTAGAGAGATGTCTTACCACTTAAGATCTCCTGTAGCTCTTCCGGAGGACCCAAGTTCAGTTCCCAGCAGCCACAATGGGTGATTCAGAACTGCCTGTAACTACAGGGGAATCTGACACTCTCTTCTGGTCTCTATGAGAACAACACTCACACAGAAACACATACACCTGCACATGAACTTTACCTTCTTAGACTAAGGAAGCATTTCTAAAAGGTGACTCAAATAATGACTTGGGTACAGAGTGAGGTCACTGTGCTCCAAAAGAGCCTTAGGGAGTTATCTGCTGTGCCAGGCTGGTCCAGATCCCCCTGAACAATGGTTCTCAACCTTCCTAATGCTGTGACCTTTAACATAGTTGTAGTGATTCCCAACCATAAAAATCATTTTTGTTGCTACTTCATAGCTGTAACTTTGCTACTGTTTTGAATCCTAATGTAAATATCTGATACTCAGGGTATCTGACATGCAACTGCTGTGAGAGGGTCATTCGACCCACACAGGGGTCAAGACCCACAGGTTGAGAATCACTGCCCTTGAAGCTCATGCTGGCGTGCAGACACACAGTCCTGTGTTGATCAACTGATGTTAACTTTGGGTCTGTTTGCACCAAAGCTTTGGTCTCATAAACACTGAGTATTCCAAATCCATCTATAAAAAGCTCTTTTGCAAGAACTTGTAGCTTTGTAAGGATTTCGTAAGAATGAAGTCCCATTGCTAGTCTGTCCAAAACCAGTGTTGTCAATTCTTGCATGCACATGCACACACACACACACACACACACACACACACACACACACACACACTGGACTGGTTGAGTCAGCATGAACAGAGTCCCTCTAAGCCAACCCTTGCCACTGTCAACCACTGTTGTCATGTGCAGCCTTCCACCTCTTTGAGCCCTACCTTTGTGCCTCTCATTTCTGTGGGATGGCACCTGACACATCTTCATGTTCCCCAGCCCAGGACAGAAACCTTTCTGATGGTTTCTCTGTGAAGGAATAAATAGGGTACGTGCTAATTTGCAGGGTGCGTACTGCAGCCCGCAGCAGGAGGGTCGGAGCAAACAAATAATGATACCACCGATGCCCTGTCCAAAACCACATGATGCTTTCCTGACCCTGCAGGCTCACCATGGATGCTGAAGGACCTCCACTTTCCTCAAAACCTAGTCACAACCCCATATCCAGAGAATGGGTTCCTTGGGGGTATCAAGACAAGTCCTTCTCTGAACTCTGAGCTCTACCCTTGAGCTCCCATGAGGCTAAATGGGAGGTGGCCCTAGGCTGGGCCTTCCCACCTTCCTCTTCCAAGGCTTCAAACCAAGGACAACACTGAGTCAGGCACTGAGGGCAAACCATGAGCCTGTCCCTCCTGAAGGTCTCATCTCTGTGCTTAGGCCAGGCTGTCAGTCCCAGGGTGAAGAGGCGAACATGACCTGTGAGGATGTACATCACACCAACATCACCATCCACCCACATGGCCTCATAGTGAAGGACTTCATGAGACAGAGGACAAAGCACCAGCCAAGGCTGGGGGAGACGCACGCCCCAGCTTGACTCGAGGGCTGGGAACAATAGGGGTTTCAACAGCAAGAGGTCTGAGAAGGTCATTCCACATCTATCAGTAAGAGAGCAATGTGAATTTCTAAGCAGCGACATCTGGAAGATCAAAACTATCGCACTTCAATCACCAGGAAGCTCTCTGCTCGTTACATGCAATCATACTTAGTTATTAATAGACGCAGGCTCGACACCGGCATTCTGCATGCTCATCCTGAGGTGCGCGAGGGACTCTGCTGGCATTTAGTTAGTCATTTTCATCAGCATCTTCCACGGATTGACCGATCTGACCCCAAAACCTCACGCTGTCACTCATCATAAGTGAATTTATCAACATGTACGTAATCAGAATACACAGGAGAGCCTGAGCTGTTTGCATATGGAATTACTTCACTCTTCACGCTTCAAAAAAATTCAATTTTGCATAATAAATAATGATAAGGGCCAGTTGACAATTATCTAGATGGGAATATTACGTGGAAATGATTGGAATTTCAATGGGCTGGGGGATCTGTCTGGAGGCTGCCTAAGTAATCAGCCTCCGCGGCTGACTCCCTCCATTGTCGGGCACACAAAGCTCCGACCCTCCTGCTGCAGACTGCAGTACGCACCCTGCAAATTGGCACGAACCCTATTAGTAATTTCCTCCTGTGACACAGGCTTAGATGCACAGTCAGGCGAATATGAAAATTAATTAGGCTATTATTTTAATGCAGAAGAACAGAAGCTTATATGGAAAAAAAAATCTCATACACACACTCACACAAACACACACGCTCACACACCTCCAAACAAATGTGTAACTGGGTCTGCCTTCCCCCAGAAGACCCTGTCACTTACCACAGGCCCACTCCAAGGCATTGTGTTTCCCCTCAGCTTCTGAGTGACTCAGAAATGGAATAATCACCTCAAAGGGGGGAAAAAAAAAGGACAAAGCTCATTCTTGATTTTTCCGAGAGAGCACAGTGCAATGTGGCTTGATTGCAAGGCTTGGTAGGGTATTGTGACTTTCGCTAATTACACTTCATGCTGCATTTTCTAAGCTAGTCATTGCATCCATGGAAGACTGCTGGGAGATAGCACATCTCCCTGCCACTTTGCACCCCGTCAAGATGCAAAGCCTCATGGGAGATGTGCACCTGCTTCAGAGGTGTTCCCTCTGACCAAGCCTCAGCTGGTGGCCCTGAGACCCAGGCCTTCTGTAGCATCAACAGTCATTTTAAAGGGTTGATGGTCAGAGGGCTTTGTTAATTATGAAACAAATGAAGTTGGGCATGGTGACACAGGCCTCTACTCCGAACACTCAGGAGGGCAAGGCAGGAGGATGGCAAGTTCAAGGCTAACCTGGGCTACACAGCAGGACCCTGTCTCAAAAGCATTAAAAAAAACAAACAAACAAACAAAGAACAAATACAGGCAGGCGAGACGGCTCCGTGGGTTGGGCACGTGACATCAAGCCTGACAACTTGTTTTTGATCCTTAGGACCCACAGGAAGGAAAGAGAAAAGTCAACTCCAAATAGTTGTCCTCTGACCTCCCCAAGTGTGCTATGGCATCTGTGTGCCCACACATGTACATTACATGCACACATAAAATAAATGTGTTTTTAAAAAACCACCAAGTATCGGGGGACCAGACATGCAAACAGAAAACCCTGCAGTTTCCCCATAAATATGCCAGTCCTGCAGGCTTCCTGGCCTGTGTATGGCTCCCAGGTGCGCACCTCTAGACCTGCATCAGACAGGCCCTGCAAGACTTCCCACAGCCCTGTGCTCTTCAGTGGCAGCTGTCCTCCTACTGTTCTAAGTGAGGACATTAGGAGCCCTCAGCTCCTGATTGGCAGGTTGTCTGGTCCCACCCACTCCCACCATGTTCTGCCTCCTTTACCTTCCTAGCTCAGGGTACCAAACAGGGTTCAGGCAAGACACTCTCCAGAAAGGGCCAGGGACAGCAGAACAGAATTTATGGCCATCTTAGTTGCAATGGGGGCTAGAAGTGAGGGTGGGGCAATGAAGGTCCCCGCTGGCTTGTTGGAAACTCTTTCCAGAAGAGGAAAAAAAAAAAAAAAAAAAAAAAAAAAAAAAAAAAAAGCACCTGCCTTCCCCTCTCACTCCTCAAAGAGAGAAAGACACAGTGTGACTTCAAAGGCTGAGTGGAGTGTGAGCCCAGATAGGCAAGCACAGTGTGAAAGCAAGCTGAGGACACACCGGGTGTGACACAGTCAGCGAGGCCCCAGCACCTGGACAAGCACCTCCTACTGAAGACAGATGACAGCCCCAGTAGAGGGTGGTGCTAAAATGGAAGCCCTCAGAGTGCGGTAACCACTAGGAGGGGTCCATGAAGGTGCCACTCAGATCCGGAAGCCTCTAGTGGGGCCATCCTTCTTCTAGTGGGACCCCTACTTCCTCTAATGACTTTTGACTCCGTTGTTTATGAGGATTAGTGGACAGGGGCTACAACTACCTCCACCATCTCTTCTGTGTTAATCCATCATCCCCTACCCCTGTTTTACTCATCTGGGAGAGGGCTGCTGGGGACCAGGCCATGGCCTGGACTAGAGGGGTTCCTGGTCCTTATGTTCATGTGCCCTGGCGCCCACTGGCAGAGCCATCCATACTTCATCCAAATTCTGCCACTGCTGACCCTACAGCTTTTCCTGTTTCACACTCTAACATGGGAAAGGAGGTAACTGGTCCCATTAATGTCGTCATCATGGTGAGAGGCCATGGCCAAGAGTCCTGCAGCAGAAGGAATATCCACCATGCATGGAAACCACATCCTCAAAGCCACGGATGGAGAGGGGCCAGACACCGCATGGCTCCCTGTGACGGTGGAGTGCTTCAGGGCTGGAGGGCAAGTAGCCCTGAGCTCTGGAGTGTTCTGAGAACTTGCACCATTTGCTTCCTCTCTATTGGTCCTAGGTTGGTGCATGGAACTTCTGGGAGCCAGGACAGAGGCATCAGCAAGTAGGCAGGGGGCCAAGGGTAAAATACAGGGGTGTCCCTCTAGCAGGACATTCTGAGTTAAATCCCACTCCTGCCCCATACCCTCTAGCTGTCTGCTTGCTGCTTTGGGTGACCATGGCTGCTTTTGGCTCCTTAGACACTCTGTGGATACTTATACAAGGACTCAGCTCCTCCACCTGAGGTCATTCCTCTTACTTGAGGCATCCCAGAGCCTCCAGGCTGACTTCAGGGTCAGACAGCTTGTTTGTCCATGGGTCTAGCCCAGCGTAGACCAAGACCCAGGTGTCTCAGCTTCCATCCATTCACAATAGGAACAACAGGAGCAAGATTTGAACCCTGAGTTAAAATCTACACTTCAAGTTCTGTGGTAAAAGACAGGTTTAGAAAGCCTGTCTGCTGACAAATGCCAAATGTGTGTAAAGTAAGCAAACTTCTCTACAGGTCTTCTGCTGAGACAGAGACAGGGAGAGACATTCCCAGAAGTCAAGAAAGAGAGGAGGGAGAGATAGAGAGACTGAGAGAAAAAGAGAAAAAGAGAGAGAGACAGTAAAAGATAAAAGCAGACAAAGAAAGGGAGGCAGACAGGCACAACAAAGCAGAGAGAGAGAGAGAGAGAGAGAGAGAGAGAGAGAGAGAGAGACAGAGAGAGACAGAGAGAGACAGAGAGACAGACAGACACAGAGACACAGAAAGAACAAGACAGAAACCGACAGGGGAAAGACGGAAAGAAAGAGGCAGCTGAGAGACCCTGGTCCTGGTGATGTGGCCCAGAGAACAAGGTCACATGGTAAAAAACAAGGCAGAACACAGCCAGGTCAGAGACCCAAGCTGACAGGACACTCTGAAAGAGCTGACTTGGCCTGTTCTCAATGTCAGTGTCACAAGAGGCAGAAACATAAAGGCTTGGGACCCAACCTAGAAGAAGAATAATGAAGAGCCATAAAGGTTATACACAAGGAACCTGTCTTTGATTTTGCAAAGAGCCATGAAGTAAACGATCAAGTCGCCTGCAGATGTTGGTGTGTGTTGTATTGTAACTATGTTAAAACTCTGCTTTGACCAGTTTACAGAGGAAGCTGTCCTCAGGAGAGATCAATCAAAGTGGTCAGGACTATCACCTTGTCTGCATCTCACTCTTAAACTAACCACTAAAGAGTACAGCCAATGCATCACTGTGTGATGTTGCACACCTTTAACCCCAATGTTCAGGAGGCAAAGGCAAGTCAATCTCTGTGACTTCAAGACCAGCCTAGTCTACATACTAAGTTCCAGGCTATCCAGGTTTAAACAATGAGACCAAGTCCAAAAAAGTGAACATCCACAATGGTAATTTACGCTCACTCACATCTCACAGAGACACACACTCAACAACATGTTAGAGAAAGACAGAATGAAACAGCTATGGTATGGGAGCTTAAGGGTGAGCTGTGAGGTCACAGGTAACAGTGAGGGATCAGAGCTGATGGGTGGGGCCTGCACTGTGAGGTCACAGGCAACAGTGAGGGATCAGAGCTGATGGGTGGGGCCTGCACTGTGAGGTCACAGGCAACAGTGAGGGATCAGAGCTGATGGGCATGGCCTGCACTGTGAGGTCACAGGTGACAGTGACAGGCTGCAGATTGCATGTTTCTGAAACTTTAGGTTTGTGCTTTTTAAAAATACAATAAAAGAATGCAAAAGCTTAAAACAGAGGTAATTCGAAGTGAAGTAAGAAGAAAGTCCTTCAGCAAGGACTGTAATCTGAGAGGACTGGTCATCACTAGAAATGGGCTTTTCATTTATTTTTGTGGAACAGGGTTCTCCCATGTAGCCCAGTCTGGCCTTGAACTCCTGATTCTCCTAGCAAGTGCTAGGACCTTGAGTGTGCAGCACCACACCCAGCTGCCATCTGTAGAACTGTGGTGAGGTGTCTATTTAGTTCTTTGGCCTATTTTTGTTTGTTTTGGTTTTTGTTTGTTTGTTTGTTTTGGTTTTGGGGTTTTTTATTTTGAGGAAATATCTTTCTAGGTAGCTCTGGATAGACTTGAACTTGAGGTACTCTTCCTGTCTCAGTTTCCCTAGTGCAGGGACCAGTGACATGAGCCACCATGACAGACTAGAATAAGCTTGTAAGCAAAATGGGATGATCTCGACAGAACTGACAAAGATAAGGGTGCACGTGCCTGTCTCGAGGCCTTAGCACACTCAGCAGAGGGCTGATCCCACAGCTTACTATAACAGAGCGAATAAAAGGCACAAAGAAAGAAAACATGAGAAACCACAAGAAATACAATCATACAGAAAAAATGCACTCGCCTAATACCACAATTAATGTAACAGAACTTATAATCCCAGCTGATCAGAAAGATGCCTAGAGCCCAGGAATTTGAAACCAACCTGGACTACATAGCCCCTCTAAAAAGCAAAAGAAAAACTTTGAATGCAGAGGTAAATTAGAGCCTTAATCTGAAACTTTAATTTTTTTTTAAAAAAGACAGTTTGTAAGAGCACATCTAAAATAAAAGTACTTTTAAAACTTAAAGGGTCTAGAGAGAAGGCTCAATGGTTAAGAGTACCTACTGCTCTTGCAGAGAGAGGATCCAAGCTTGATTAACAACACCTCTGTCAGGTGGATTACAATCGCCTGTAACTCCAGATCCAGGGGCTCTGGCTCCCTCTTCTGGTCTCCACAGACACCTGCACTCACATGAGCATATGTACACATAGATACACATACAGACACATAATAACAAATAACAGCAAATAAATAATTTTTTTAAATAATGAAAGCAAAGAGATGCAAAAGATGATTCAGGAAAATACTGAACAAGAAAACAGCACAGTGCCGGAGAGCTTGGGAAACTATTGCTTCCCTCTCCAGACCTTCTGCGTGAGAGAAGTAAGTTCATAACGCTACAAGACTGGAGCTCAAATCAGACCCAGCTTTAGGCTGAAAAGAAGATCCGTATCCTAAGAAGCAAACAAGACTATTGCCCCATGGCAGCCTTGAACTAGAGTAAGAAAAGCAGTGTCTATGCACGCCAAAGCAAGGGGCTGTGTTGATGAAGACTGCAGCTCTACAACCTCACACATCCAGAACATGTGGCTAGAACTGAACCACCACAGCAGGAAAGCCCCAGGTAGCATGAGGTCTCCAGACTCTAGAGGCTCAGAGGAGACTTCTGAGGGCGTGACTTTGTTAAGACAAGACTGCAAGAAAAGGAAAGCTGTTAAGTGAATCCATGAGAGTCTGTTAAAGGGTATCAAGGTTTTATTAAGATGTAAAATGGGGAGAAAAACACTCATGGATACAGAACAAAGTAAACAGCTGTTGTCCTCTGTTCTGCCCAGGGGTGAATGGAACCAGCCATCTGGTCTCTGACCACCCCAAGAGAGAGCAAGTGCATGCCCCCTCCTCAGTTTTAATCAGTCAAGTACCCAGAAAAAAACACGCCTCTATCAGACCACATACCCAAGGTCATTGGCAAAGCGAATTCCCGTAACACTTCCCTTTTTGTCTAAATAAGAAGGTTCTAAACCTAATATAAAGTTATATACCATAAAAACAATTATCAAGTATTGTCTAGAAGAAACAAAATGTAATAACATAAACAAAAAATGGAACTACAACCATCAAGAACAACATCGAGCAAGAAACATATACTAAATGTCCAAGCCAAAGGTAATTGGCAAATTACGGAGATTACTCCAATAGCTGTCCTATCCTGAAGAATCTAAATCATGTACCTGAGATGCTCTTAGTAAAAATAAAATACAAGAGTATTGTAACTGTAACTATCTAGTCTTCAACCCTCTCAGAGACCTGAGAAGGAAAATAATATGACCTGAGTGAGTGGGAAGTGCAAGCAAGCAACTTCCAAAAGATGCAAGGTACGACAGAAACAGCCGGCTGCCTGGAGTCACCCAGTGTTTCTCTGCAACACTGGGGCATCCACTGTTGACTACAGGCCTAGAATACCTGACAACCATTTTCAGAAGCAGGATATTTTGAAAGACTGTCCTACCTTGTCTCAGCAAGGTTTGGCAGTTGCTTTTCCTTATGTCCTGCTAGTCTGGATTACTGTCAGCAGTTGAGGCAAGGATATAGTTCTTTGCCCAATAGGCCATTTTTGCCCAAGAAGACAAATGTCCTAAGGAATGTCTTCTATGCCCAACATCCTCTTGAGAGTAGATCAGCGCTGCCAGGAACAATTGTGTCTCATGTCAACAGAATTCTAAGTTATTAAAACATTTTAAATGCCATGTTCTCTACGTCTATGAAGTGTTTGAAGATTATCTATCTATCGGCATATATCGCTGTATATCTAGGAAACCTAACTAACATGACTATAAGTATGACAAGCATGGGTGACTATTAACCTGTAATTTTTACCAACCTAAATAGCTTAAAGACTAAGGTTTAACATTATAAAAAAAAATCTGTAGACAGATGTACAGTATAAGGACAATGACCTTAAATTTGTGACAATATACAAAAATATCTTAATCAGAGGTAGAAATGTATAGTGCAATATGACTACAATATCCTTAATTTGTATCAATATGCAAAATATCTTAAACAGAAGTAGACAAACATACTGTATGACAAATATAATTTTACATTTGTATCAAAGTACAAAAATATTTTAAACAAGAGTAGGAACATACGTACAATATGACAAATATAATATACAAATTATCTTAAACAGGAATAGAAAAATAATTTTACATTTGTATCATTATACAAGAATCCATACTAATGCAAATTATCTAGAGCTGATAGTTGCTAAATTAGTTTACAAGGAGATACAATAATCTACTTTATTGGTGAAATTTATTAAGGCCACTCCACGTAGTTAAAAGGCTACCCACTACACTACTTTATTATCCTATCCTCTACCCCCCCCCTTTTAAAGAGATTTCTGAGTCTAAACAGAGATTCTTGAATCTAAACTTTATTGTTTCATCCCCAATCCTATTACAAATTATAACCAACCCCTTACAGATGCTTGTGCTGTGTACATGAATGTCTATGTGGTGTGTATGTCTCTGTGTCTGTGTGCATCTTTGTAGTATGTGTGTCTGAGTTGTGTGTATCTGCATATAATGTGTGTCCAAGTGACTGTGTCTAGTTTGTGTGTGTGTGTGTGTGTGTGTGTGTGTGTGAGAGAGAGAGAGAGAGAGAGAGAGAGAGAGAGGTGTGTGTGTGTGTGTGTGTGTGTGAGAGGTGTGTGTATATGTGGGTGTGTAGATACATGCAGTGTGTGCCCACACATCTCTGTGTGTGCACTGTGCTTGAGCACATGCACATGTACACTATGGAAGGATGAGTGGGCACTCCTAGCCTGAGGTGTTGAAGGTCACATGACAGCCCTGGGTGACTGAGAACTGTTGCCCTGAGTTTTTCACACCTGATTGAACACTGTCAGAAGGCTTTCTCCTGAGTCTGGTGGATTCAAACCTCACAGACTACCTGGAATACAGGGGTCATCTCACCTCCTGTGGGCACCTGCAGTCTCATCCCACCCAAGTCACACTGTGCTGGGGACAGATGCTGAGGAGCCCTTCTCCACAAGGCCAGAGTCCCACATTGCCTCCCGTCACCCACCTGGGTGGTGGACGCTGGCCTGGTACGAGCTGTCTAGGTGTTACCCTACCCAGACTCCCCCACTCCCTGCTGAGCCCTGACGCCCACATATTACCGGTCCCAGCCACAGACCTTTCCTGCCTACCTGGATCAGGTGATCATACTGTACATTTTCCTTTTTTAATATGATCAAAATCCAGGGGTCATTGTTCTGGTGGAAGCTCCACCTCAGCCCCTGGCACCCTGGCATCCATATACCCAAAGAGTCTGGGATGATTGTGTGGAAGCCCCACCTCTCTGCACAGACCCTGACACTCAGAAAGTCCTGCCAAACATGGCTATTCCCCCAGAGATGCTCAAGACCACTCCCACAGGGTAATTAAACTGCCCCCAAGGAAACAGACACGTGGTTTTCAGGTCTGTCGTCCCTGTCTCCTCTCTGGGGGGTCAGAGAATCACCCGGGAACACTTTACCCGTTAAATCAGGGCTTTTTCTAATTCGGTCTGATTTGGTCTGATTTGGATTGCTGCATTGGCGGAGAGGCTTATTGGGGTGCAGAAACTTTTCAGTCATAGATGGAGACTCACCCAGCAACACACAGACCTGCCTTTGAACAAATAGCTGGACTCTGAATCCCTGCCGCAGTGACCCGTGCTTATAGCTTCCTTCATCCATAGCTGTCCCTTAGGAAACCTGCCAGTTCAAAACCTAACCGCTTCTTCTCCAGTTCTTCCCTGAGTAAAGCAAGGTGCTCCAAACAATGGAGAAAGTGAAAGGAATTCACTCATTGTCACAGTGCACAGCTTCAAAGACTCCTGATGTGAGGGAGTGAACAATGCCATTGGTAACCCCGGTGATGTTTGTATGGTGTAGAATGTGTGAAGGCAGGTCCAGAGTGGAAGGCGTGATGGGCTGCGGTGCAGACACATCCTCTGCCTGGCACTGATGATACTGCCAGCCTGTTCTAGCACCTGTAATACTTTTCAGTCAGTAGTCTCATGATGCAATAGAATTATGCTGTGCCCAGGACCTGTGTAACCATTGACCATCCCAGACAGCTTCTGAGAGCTGGGAGGCAACCTCCAAGACTCCTCCCACCAGGCCACAGCTCTGTCTCCAAAAGCTCTCATATTCTCCATGCCCTTGCCCTACCCAGGGGACCTCGGTTCAGGATGAAAGCTGAACCCTAGGCTGCCAACCGTCTAGGAAGAGGGTGGAGAATGGGAAAGTCGTGATGATGGGGATTAGGTCCCAGTGCTGGAACAGACATTGCTCTTCTGCCGGAAGATGGCAATGGGAAGGCTGGAAAGGCTAGGAGAGATGATTCAATGAACAAACCTCCTGTCTTGCAAACTCAAGGACCTAAGTCAGAACAGTGTGACTCAGAACCCATGCCAGGCGTGATTGCACGTTTATAATCCCAGTACTGGGGAGGCAGAGACAGGAGGATCCCTATAACTTCCTGGCCAGGCAGTCAAGCCTAATTGATGAGCTCTAGGCCAAGAAGAGACACTGTCTCAAAGGAGATGGCAGAATTCCTCAGGATGATACCTAAGGTTATCTTTCAGCCTCTACAACAACACACACATGTGCACCTTCATACCTATGAACATACACACCCACAAATGTGTGTGCATGTGCACACATGCACACCCACATGCATTAAAGGGGGGAAGGTGGCAACAGAAGTGTTGCCCCAAGTTCTAGAAACTTCTAAGAGACACTGGTGCAGGCTCACATCTCTCTTCTTCCCCTTTTCAGCTTGTTCCTGAGATACAGGCTGCGGGGACCCTCTGAGTGCTCCCTACTGCTTCCTCAGCTCTGCTTAGAGGCTAGGACCATGTGGACAACTCTGACCAGTTCCAAGGTCCTCTAGCCTTATGGGATGGTGGGGTGTCCTCCTGAGCTGGCTGTGTCCCCCAGTGGGCATCACCTGAGTGATTGATTTACCTACTTCCTTCACCTATGGGTGCAGCCTTGCAAAAGGAAGAGCATCACTGGGGGACAGGCTTTGAGATGAGCAAGCCTTACCTACTTAGTCCTTTCTGCTTCGTGTTTGTGTTTAAGATGTAAGCTCTCAGCTTCCTGCTCCCAACTCCTCCATGCCTTCACAAACAGTGCTCCCATCTGGACTGACTATCTGACACCAGGTATTCAAATATATGAGCCTATGGATATTTTATATTCGAGCAGAGCCACGGAGACTCTGCTGTGGGAAATGCATTCGTAGGCAGCAACAGCGCCCCTTGCATCTGGATGCTGGGCCCTTCACGGAGTCTCAGGAGTCAGGAAGCACAGGGAGAATGCAGTGAGTTACATGCCATGGAGGCTGGGGTTCCACAGAAAGCAAACAAAACAGGAAACCAGAGAGAGGAGGGGAGGGCTGTGGACTTGGGGTGCCCCTTGCAGTCAAGGCTGGTGCCTGGACTGGTGCACTCCACTGTAGTGTGGGAGATTTGCCAATGATGTGAAAATCTCCTCTCCTGAAGTCCTGCTCCTACCAGGTTCAGGATTCAGGAAGAGAAATCATTATGTCACGTACTCCCGCCTCGTCCAGTTACTGCCACAGCATTGTGCACGGGGTGACTCTGCAGATGGGGCTAAGGCAGATTACAGAAGTAGCTGGGCTGGGCACAGACAGGCTTCCCTGCCTGGAAGAGAAATGCTGTGGCCATGGCATGTGTGAACCCACTGGAATCTGTGATGCTTAATTTTGATTGTCAGCCAGACTGGATCTAGAACCATCTAGAAGAAAACCTTTGGGCAAGTCTGTGAGGGGGAGCCAGACATTGGGTTGATGTAGGAAGACCCAGTCTGAATGTGGGCAGCACCATCTTGTGGGCTGGGACACCAGACTGAATAAAAAGGAGAAAGCGAGCTGAGCACCAGCGTTCATCTCTCTCTGCTTCTTGGCTGTGGATGCCATGTGACCAGCCAGCTGTCTCACACCCCTGCTGCCATGCCTTTCGGGCCATGATGGACTGCACCCTCAAACGACAAACGAAAGGAACCCTTTCTTTATCAAACATTTTGTCACAACAACATACAGAACACTGATCCTGGTAGACTCTGGAGGGCAAACAATACAGAAGCTGATCCTGGTAGACTCTGGAGGACAAACAATACAGAAGCTGATCTTGGTAGACTCTGGAGGGCAAACAATACAGAAGCTGACCCTGGTCGACTTTGGAGGGCAAACAAAACAGAAGCTGATCTTGGTAGACTCTGGAGGGCAAACAATACAGAAGCTGATCATGGTAGACTCTGGAGGGCGATGTGCCCCCCCCTTTGCACCCCTTCTTCAAGTCCATGCCCCTAAGAATAATGAGTGGCAATGGCTGGTTGAGAGTCCTCTCTGGGCTCCTGTGGGTTTGACCACGCTCTCCCTGCACTTCCCAGCGACTCTACTGCATCTGGACTCGGTGTTCTGCATGGTCAGAAGCAGCAAGCATATAAAAGTGTACCTGTCGATAGACATCACCACATGCCCTGTTGTCCAGACTCACCCTCTTGGCTGTTCAGACTCATGGATATCCCTGGACAGCATCCACAGAAGACAGCTTGCCTGCTGCAGAGGAGCACAAAACACCCCAAACCCTCCCCACCCCCCAACTCAGCATGGTGTAACACTCACCTCCTAATTGGCAGCCTGACAGAAATTCGACCTTCCACTGAGACCGTTGAGTGGAAGCTTGAAGGGCCAGATCTCACATGGCCTCAGCTGAGGACCACTGGGGCTTGCCCTGGGCCTGCTCAGTATTCATGAAATAACACGATTCCTCAACACTCCTTAGAGGCTCTGAAAGCAGAGGGCCTTTGTCCTTGGATTTAGAGTGAACAGGGAGCTGAGGGAAGAGGGAGGGTGTAGACACAATGCAGGGGTGTGAGCACCAGCTAAGGCAGTTGGGAGTCAGGGCATACTGCAAAGAGGAATAATCTGGTCTCCGGGTGAGAGCAGGTAGTGTGAGAAGCTGCAGCCCCCTCTCCCTTCCCCACAAGCTTTCTCCCTGCCAGGACTCTGCTTGGTGGTTAACATTCAGGATCTGGGGGGTTTCAGGGGACACCACAGAGATTCTATTTTCCAGTCTTATGGTGGGTGCTTCAGAAGGGGGAGAGGAGGGGGAGGGGCAGACTGCCAGGAAGACTGTCAGAATGGCAGAAGGGAAACCCCCGTGGAGGAATCCCCATGGTCAGGGTCAGAGGAAACCTTCAGAAGGAGTTGCTGTGGCCTGTAGAGGAAGGAGCCCCCAGCACTAATGCAGTCCTGCTCTTCCTGGGGCTCCCAAGTCAAACCTGGAAGTCACTCCTTCCTAAGAGACAGCCAACAGACAGGAAGCCCCCAGGGAGACCGTCCCAGGCAAGACCACAACAGCAGACCCAGGAGGTGGGGCACAGGCACAGGCTGCCAGGGACAGACACCAACACTGTCACTGGCCTCATGCCAGGCTCAGGTACAGCACTCAGCACAGGCCCTGGAAAAGGGCTTTCTCCTGCAGTAGCAGACTAAACTGGAACATGTAATAGGAGACTAATGTGGTCTCTGCCACACTGGTCTGAGAATGACTCAGTGTTACCCTTGTGACTGGAGACTGGTGCCCTTGTTCCCCATGCCATCCCCAGAGAGGACAGTGCTGCCACATCTACAAGGAGATCTGGGGTATTGACCCACAGGCCTGCAAGCACACAGGCAGGTGTTAGAAATACGGACACACACAAACCAAGATGTAAGCATAGGTATGTACACACAGACACATGCCGGATATGCACGGACAGGCAGATTTGTGAGGGATTTGAAGGCAAGAGTTCACTGAGCCACTCCATCCTCACTCAGATACCTGCCAGGCTGAGCACCAGGGCACAAAATCGAATGCTTAGAGACAGATAGAGAAAAAAATGCCAAGCAGATGGTATGTGAGGATGCAGACCCATAAGAAATAAGGGTAGAGGGCTGTTCAACAAAGGTACAGGAAAGAATTTTAAAAATCCCCATTTTCCCCACTCACAACAAGACAAAGATCTTAAATTGAGCTCAAAATTTCAGGATGCCAGCCTTTTGGAAACTACAAAAGAAAAAAGCCTAGGCCCAGGCTCAGGTGCAGATCCAGATGTGCTAGAAGGTTGCAAAAGGAGACAGTAGACCCTGCAGGCTAGGAAAAACAGCTTACTTCCTCATTCTGCCCCTAATGAAACCCCTTCCTCCTTAGCTACAAAAAAAAAAAAAAAAAAAA